>CM022946.1:76619046-76820143 GCA_012931725.1 Litsea cubeba | reverse complement strand
AGATGATCTCGCATCCTCTCAATCAATGCTTCGTTGTGAGAGAGAAAATAAATGAGATGTGGAAAAACGGAGTCATCACCTTTGACAAAAACTATGGGTCTGCCTCCGTCAACATGGTGACATGTGGACAAACATCAGGATCACCGAAGAAGAAGATCACTACTTCCTTCAAGGTGATAAACTCAATCGAAGCGTCCGAGGAACTGGTTCCTTACCCGACACCAGACGGACAACCGATATGGGTACATCCCGATCTCCTGGAAGATGAAATTGGGAGGTCGTGAAAACAAAGCCTACAGCTCAACAGCGAAGGCAGGCTAGGAAAACATCTCCTCAAGCTCAAACGGCAAGAGAAGACCCAGCCAAAACTGAGGTCAAAGAAAAGGCAGAGGCTTCCTCTACCGCTTCACTGGAGGGTAACAAAAACATCCCTTCCAGAGACTTCAAAGGGGGTAAGGAAATTCACTCTTAGTGATTTCATGCCACCTCAATTCAACAGAAGCCATGCAGGAGGCATCATACTCTTGCAATTCGGTTTGGATTCTCCATTGATGGATACGAGTCCAGCGACCACCGATGATGGCTTCGAACCCAACTACACAGATGAGTGGGAGGAGTCCCTTGAAACAGGAGAATATCTCTCCGATGAAGAATGGGTTCCTGAGTCTCATCTTATGCCAGTAATCTGGTATAACCCCCTACAGCCACAAGGATCCTGGTCTGATGATGAAGAAGACCAAGAGGCTGTACAAGAAAATGTTGCTGACCAGCACCTCTCATTACTCCGTGGAAATCAACAATGTTGAGCCACAAAGAGATGATGAAGAAAGAAGATCCGGCTCCTTATGCCTTGATCTTGAAGAATATGCAAGGATCTTGCAGCGACTCGCTCTAGAACAAGAGCAAGAACGCGGTCAACGAGCCTCCTCGCAATCCAGAGCCTGAAGTCCCTGAAGGACTACCAGGTACATCCTCCCTAAACTCCTGAAAATTAAGAGAAACTTGCTGGGTAGACGATCCTCTCACATTCCGAGGGATGAGTCTGACTCCGATCAGGCACCGTCTCCCGTCAGAGCTTCCGTAATGTGATAATTCGGATTATAGCTCTCTGACAAGCAATCGTCTGATGAGAGCACTTACACTCCGGCGACGCCTAGCAATGTATCTTCTGGAGCCACCTCGTCCTCACGTGACTTTCACTGAGATGACCCCCCCTCTCAGGTTTTCTTCTCCTGAGACTGTGACTTCAAGATTCACACCCTTCCTGACTGAAGAATTCCCAGCCATTGAATGCTTGGGACGATGAATTAGTCAACGAAGAAGAAAGACTTGCTGGATGCTGTTCAGGACTTGTTCCCGGAAAATGCTCCATGCAACACAATCACTGAGGATGGTAACTCTGCTGCTGATGCATCCTCAGCAAATGAAAAACGACAGCCTCTTGATCCTGAAGGACAATCTTCCAAACGAAGACCCTTCTCAAGAAGCTCTCGAAGTTGGTAGAGGCACCCGCTCTGTGCCGGGACTATCCACAAAAATTACAACCAATCTCCTTTTCCATATGTAACTCCTTCGGGAAAAGATGTTGTAAGCGCCCCTAGTGGCAACAATGATGAACATGCAGGCCTAAGGAGGCTTTCAAGTATGACTTGATTTGAAACACTTCAAGCACATACCTGCACGTCTGCACATCCTAGATTTGTTGCGAATGTCTCCGCACACTCGTGATAATCTCCATCTCAGAATTACAAAAAAACTGAATGAGGATGTCGACAAACATGCCCCGCAAAGTCCTCCAAATTGAAATGGATTACCGGGTCAAAAACTCAGAAAGCCTCCTCAAAGGGAGAAAAGAAGAAAAACTGAGGGATCTCAGCATTGAATGCCTTCTCGGTTACAAAAAGCAAGCCAGTTGCAACATCGCCTCACAAAAGGGATGACCTCCTACCTTGGCGAAACCAGCCATAACCGACCCCTGTACTTTCAAAGGGTATTATCAAGGAAATGTTCTATGCATAGAGTTCCGATAGGACCCAGGTTCTGCACTCAACTCATCTCCACATCGGCTCTGGAAGAGTTGGGCATCCCACCCAGCAAACTGAGCCATACAATCTGTATCTATCTTTGATACGATGGGAGTACTCAAAGGCTATCGGCAAAATCAGGTTCAAATTGCAGATCGGTGATCTTATCTCTGAGGTCACAGTGTATGCAATAAAGGACCCCTCATGCTACAACATCCTTTCGAACCCCATTTTGGCGTGGTATTGTTACACTGTCCTGCCATTTGGTCTGAAGAATGCTGGTTGCCACATATCAGAGGGCTATGATGACAATTATTCCAAGATATGCAGCACAAGACGGGTGAATGTTACGTTGATGACCTCGCCGTCAAAAGCAAAAGAAAAGAAGATCATCTCGAAAACCTTCGAGAAGTCTTCCTCCGGCTTCGCAACACAAACTTGCGAATGAATCCATTGAAATGGTTCTTCCGGCGTCTCGTCGGTTAAGTTCCTCGGATTCTTAGTTCGGAAAGCTGGAATAGAGCTTGACCCCATAAAAGTCAAAAGCCATTCTAGAAATGCCCTCTCCAAGAACCTTGAGAGAACTCAAAGGGCTTCAAGGGAGATTGGCCTACATCAGACGGTTCATCTCCAATCTTTCGGGGAAATGCCGTCCATTTCTCCCGGTTGATGAAAAAGGTGTAAACTTTGTCTGTGATGCTGACTGTGAAAGCGCTTTCCAAGACATCAAGTCATACCTGACAAAACCTCCAGTGTTAGCCGCTCCTACCACTGGAAAACCATTCATCTTGTTACACAAGAGCCCTTGATCACTCTTTGGGAGCTCTGCTTGCGCAAGAAAATGATCAGAGAAAAGAAGCTGCTCTATATTACCTCAGCCGCATGCTAGTAGGTGCAGAGCATCGCTACTCTCCAGTCGAAAAAGAATGTCTTGCAGTGATTGTTCGCCGTACAAAAGCTGCGTCACTACTTGCTTTCCAACACAGTCTATTACCTGGTCTCGAGGGTCAACCTCTTGAAGGTCCTTGTCACAAAGGCAGGTTCTTTCAATGCTCGACTGGCAAATGGTCCCTCCTTCTGTCACAATTTGATATTAGGTATGTACCACAAAAAAGCAATCAAAGGGCAAGCTCTAGCAGACTCCTCGCAGAGCATCCATTGCCTAAAGATTCTCCACTCAGAGATGATCTCCCAGACGAAACCAGTCTTAACAATGTGGAGACTTTCTCACAAAGTGCCTCCTGGGACATGTAGCTTTGACGGTGCAACCAGGACAAATGAAAAAAGACAGCTGATCTCGGGAGTTGGCATCCTCTTTGTTAGCCCGACAATACATGATTCCACACGCTTTCTCGCTACTGGAACCATGCACAAACAATGGCAGCTGAATATCAGCTCTGATCTTAGGATTGGAACTCGCCATCGAATCCGGTATCACCATGCTGGAAGTCTTTGGAGACTCTCAACTGATCGTCAACCAGATGAATCAGAAATTTGAAGTCAGGAAGCCAGATTTGCTGCCCTACTACAACAAGGCACAATCACTTCTGCAAAAGTTTGACATCTGTCACATCACCCACATTCGTAGAGGTGAAAACATACGTGCAGATGCCCTAGCCGGACTTGCCGCATCCATGGCAATCCAGGAAGGGGAAAAACATGCAAGTTACAGTGTGCGAAAGGAGAATCCTTCCTCCTCTTAACACACACCAAGCAGTTGCTGAATGCCACCAAGTGGTCGGAAGTCGGATTTCAATCCTTCAAACTTCAATTGCGACTGGAGGGATCCGTTCATTGATTACATTATGTTCGGAATCCTACCTGAAGATCCAAAAGAACGGGTAAGCATCCAAAGGCGAACCCCAAGCTTCCATTTGGATATTCCATCAAAGATCCTTTACAGGAAATCCTTCAACGGAGTACTTCTACGCTGCTTGTCACAACAAGAGGCTAAGAAACACTCAAAGAAGTTCATGCTGGTCTTTGCGGAGCTCATCAGGCTGGACCCTAAGCTCTATGATCAGATAAAAAGGTTAGGATATTACTGGCTAACCATGGTAGCTGACGCAATGCAATTTGCCAAGCGCTGCCAACAATGCCAAGTTCATGGAGATTAACATTCACATGCCTCCAGAATGGCTGCATCCTACAGCGATCTCATGGCCTTTCGAAGCCCTGGGGTATGGACATCATAGGTCCTATTTCTCCCCCTTCAAGCAAAGGTCATCGCTTCATCTTCGCCGCTACGGATTATTTCTCCAAGTGGTCAGAAGCATTTGCGTTTAACGAAAATGAAGACCTCATCAGTCCTTCAGTTCCTACGCACCAACAATCATTTGTCGTTTCGGCATACCCAAAAGATTCGTCCATGATAACGGACCACAGTTCCGGGATCATCGATTCTACAGGTTCTGCGACAAATACAAAATTCAAAGCTGTCCTTCGACTCCATACAATCCGGCAGCAAACGGGTTAGCAGAAGCTTTTCAACAAGACACTCTGCAAAATCCTCAAAAAAATGGTTCTCTAATCACAAAAGAGACTGGAGCGACAAAATGTCTGAAGCTTTGTGGGCCTATCGAACCACCGTTCGAGGACCAACCCATAGCACACCATTCTCCTTGGTCTATGGATGCGAAGCTGTCGTGCCCTTGGAAGTACAAATTCCTTCCTTGAGGGTATCCTTGCAAAATGACATGACTCAAGAAAGCAATGTCAAATTGCGACTCCATGAGCTGGACCAATCTCGATGAGAGACGGCTCGAAGCTCAACAAAGCATTGAACTTTACCAAGCACGTATGGCAGGATCTTTCGATAAAAAGGTCAGGCAACGCGCCTACAAAAAGAATGACTTGGTTCTTGCGGTAAAAAGACCAATGGTCTTCGCTCACAAGTCCAAAGGCAAATTTGAGCCAAAATGGGAGGGACCCTACGTCATCGACAAGGTTTTCTCTAACGGCGCATACGCACTCCTAAACATGGAAGGTGACAGATGTATGCTGCCCATCAACGGCAAGTTCTTAAAGCGGTACTACCCTTGAAGACTTACCCAACTGGGTAAGAGCAATGCCTGTATGGCCAAAACCGGTTTTCAGGTACACGCTCGCTAAACCCACCCTTTTTTAGAATTTTCATATCAAATGTTGAAATTTCTAGAAATCTAAAACAATGCTTACTTTCATCGTTTCATTGTTAAAAAAAAAAAATATCCAAGTTTAGGAACCTTTCCCTAACTTGACCAAAATTCTCAACCCTTGACCCAAAATTCATGGTTTGAAACAAAATCCGGATTCAGGGATTTCCACCCTAGTCCACCATGCCTTTTACTGCCAAAATGGTTTTAGGTCAAACTTATGACCTCGTGTCTTTAAACAAAAAAAATGGTTTTTCAAAACCGCGAGGAAGCGACGCTTAGTCGATACTCGCAACAAATCGGAAGCAAGCGAACCACGTTCGACACTTCAAAATCGCAGGGAGCGACATTCGTCGATACTTTGCAAATCCAAAACCATGGAGATACACATTTCAGTTGATATCCACAACCCACATTTCCAAAAAAAAAAAAAAAAACATGGAGACGCACATATTTCAGTTGATATCCATAACCCAAAGGTTCGAGAAAACCACAAATTTCAAAAATCATGGGGGAAACGACATCAAGTCAGTACCCGCAAAACCAAAATTTTTGAAAAAGCAAGGATGCGACATTCCCTCGATACTTGCACCCAAATCCGCGAGGATGCGACATTCCATCGATACTCGCAACCGAATGAGCAAGGATGCGACATTCCATCGATACTTGCAAGAACATTCAGCAGGGAGGCGACTTTTAGTCGATACTTGCATTTTTTGAAAACCAAACCGGCTATAAATGCCATCAAAACAGGCTATAAATGCCACAAACCGGCTATAAATGCCACAAACCGGCTATCAATGCCACCAAAAACAAAACCGGCTATCAATGCCACACAAACAAAAAACTTGGATTTCAAAAAAAAAAAAATGGCTATCAATGCCACCAAAACAAAACAGGCTATCAATGCCACCAAAAACCGGCTATAGATGCCACAAAACAAACCGGCTATCAATGCCACCAAAATTGGCTATAGATGCCACAAACAAAAAAAACTCGGCTATCAATGCCACAAAAAAAAAAAAAAAAACCTGGCTCTCATGCCAAAATTGGCTTCCATGCCACAAACAAAAACCTGGCTTTCATGCCAAAACAATCACTTGACAAAAGATTTTCACAAAATGACAGCCTTTTGATCAAATCCCATTTAGCAATTACTTTTATCACAAAAAGATTCAAGTAAGCGTAGGGATAACAAAAAAAAGAGCATCCCATTTAGCAATTACTTTTATCACAAAAAGATTCAAGTAAGCGTAGGGATAACAAAAAAAAAGAAAAGAGTACCAAAAAAAATACATGTGGTACCAAAAAAGAAAGTGTTCACAAGCACTACAAAAAAATAGTACCAAAAAATACAAGTGGTAAAAAAAAAAAAAAAAAAAAAAGAAAGAAGGATGGTTTCTGTATACAGGAGTTCAATCAAAAATGGTCTCCAGCCAAGAGTTCAGCTCCCAAGCAGACTTTTAGCCTCATCCGTCAAGGATTCCAAGGCACGCTTCTTCAGGAACCTGCCATGAGATGCTGGAGTGGGCTGTACCCCTTCTTTCACACCAGGAAGCTTACCTCGAGCAGTTTGCCATTGTTCATCCTCATCAGACTTCCTTTTGAGAACCCGTTCGGCATCTGCAACCTGGTGAATCAAGGCACTCTCCCTGTCACGAGCCTCTATTATGGCAGTCCACTTGGCAGCGACTTGTGCCTGCAAATGCTCAAGACGTTTCCTGGCCTCATCGACCTCCCTGTCAAGGATGTTGAGGTCATGTGTCAGCCGGATGATGGCTATCTCTTCTAAGTTCCTCTTTCGGACTGCCAGCTTCCTGCTTTCTGTAGCCTCATCCAGGTCAGACTTAGCCTTATCAGCAGGGTCCAGGAACATCTCCTTGAAGAACTGGTCATCAGCCAAACTCACGGTCTCAAACCACTTGTCACCCAGTGCAATGATCCTATCAACGATCGCCCTGGCACCTATGACATCCAGACCAGCCTCTTCAGCATCATTGAGAATCTCCTGCACATGCTGGATCATGCCAAATCCGACTTCCAAGTGCCCAGAAAAGAGAGTCTCAATCCAAGAGCTCACAACTCGCACCACCACCTTCTTCGCAAAAAGAAAGAGATGGCCCAGCTGAAGATTCGCCCACATCCGTTGGTCGGCTGCTCATGTCATCATCTGTTGAAAGAGTAACAAAAGAACTCTTTCCAGTTGAAGCTGCTCCTGCTCGGGAAGGAATCTCAGCACGAGGAATCTCCTCAATATTGTCAGAGTTGGTCCCAGGAATCTCTACCTCTGGATCAACCTCTGGCATCTCTTGCTCTGGAAGCGACGGATCCTCCTCTGCCACTTCAAAACCTGCAAAGGAAACACAAAAAGGTATGAGTATGACCCTGTTTGAAAATCATTATCAGAGTTATAACTACAAAATACCTTCTTCGACGACTGGTGGAACACTTTCTTCCTCCATGAACTCATCGGAAGCATCATCAACATTTGCGTCCATCGATGGTTCAAAGTCATCAGAACCCTGTGGCAAGTCAGCTGACAAAAAAAAAAATTGTGTTAGCAAACCGAGTCACAAAAAGAAAAAAAAAAGAGAGCAAAAGAAGTCGTACCAATTGGAGATTCTGGATTTACTCCAGAGTCCCTCGGTTCTTCTTCAGGTGCCTCGACAGGATCCATCACCACCTCATCGGTTGGGACCTCAGGCATCACCAAGTCTTCCTCTGCTAAAAAAAAAAAGAAAAGCAGAAACAAGAAGCAAATCATAACATGGAAAAATCCCATGAAAAGAAATGGAAAGAGAAAAAGGAAGAATCATACCTTCACCGACGGTCTCTTCTTCTCGGCTTCTCTTCTCCGGAGGCTCGTCAGCATCCACTGGCACATCCTCATTGATAGTAAGAGGAACTTCCAAGTTAGGAGAGTCCTCATGCTGCCCCTTGCTACTATGATGACTCCTCCTCCTCTTACTTCTGCGGGCTCGCTTCTTAGAGGAACCTGCCCCGCTGTCAGAGTCAGGTTTCCCACTTGACTCCTCACTGGATGGTCTGCTCTTGCCAGTAGACTCCACGGAAGCTTGCCTCTGTGCCGCTTGCATCCAAGCACCAAGTTCGGCTTCCTCCTGTTCTAGCTGCTCCAAAGCCTCGTCAGGTATTTCTCGAACAGCTTCAGAACCGATGACGCCCTGGTCACCGAGAAAGCCTATCTTGTGCTTCTCTTCAGAAAGGAAGGCCCAAACTTCCTCTCGCTGGATGCCATCCGACTTTCCAAGGCCCTTTCCAGATACCAGCTTCACATCAAGCTCCTTCCTGGAAAGTCCCCGATATGCCGAGAAGCTCTCCGCGAACCACTTCGCAAAGCCGGCAGTCCGGGAAGTCAGCAACACAGGATAAGAAATCATGGCTGTAGTGTCTTCAGCACTATAGAAAGCCCATGCATTTCTCCCGTCCTGTAAGCCTCCAAAGCGCTTCACCATACTTGAAGGCGCTCCAACAACGCCTTGAGAAAAGCCCAGCTGCAAATCAAAGCGAGAGGGTACATACGGCTGGATGTCGACGAAAAGATGTCTGCGGTAAACCATTGTGCCGACACGTATGCTGAAAAGCCACTCTCTCTCTGCGTTTGTCAAGGAATAATGCCTTCCCGACCCCGCCCTGGTAGAGTCTCGGGAGGCACCAAAATCAAAAGCCTTCTTCCGCAACTCCGGAGAAAGCTTTACTGAAGATTGCCCCATCTCGACGTCCCTGAACCGTCGGATCCTCATGCGGGCAAACAAAAGTGATTCGGACACGGCTTTGCCCTTAGCCAGTCGAATCATCAGAGGATCATCATCCTGTGCAGTACCCAGCCGATGGAAGCCAGGACATTGGTATACATACCACGAATAAAAGATATGGGCTGAAAATACCCTATTCATGGGAAGCCCAAGCCGAACCAGAAAAGCAGCAGCCTGCAGTTCGGTACACAGGTAGGAGTAAAGAGCTGGCACCAAAGCAAGCTGCTCTCCAAACGCCATCTGACAAGCCGGGAAAATACAATGCGGCCTGATGTGCGTTCCATCTCCTCCAGCAAATACAGCCTCACCAAGCCAATAAGTGAGGTAAACAGCGAGATCTCTCCGCAGTGCAATGTCAGGACATATGGCGTTTGTACTTGCACAGAAATCTCTCAACTCTTCTTGCATGACCAAGATCTTCTTTGGATCCTGAGCTCCAGCTTCCTGGGTCATGCTATCAGAAGGCTCCCTACTATCAAAAAAGTTGGGGAATGAAGAGCAAAAACTCTTCCAACTGCTGGATCTAACTTTCGAACCCCCCTTCTCCTTCAAAAAATCATAGAAGGCGACGAGCTGAAAGTATAGAAGCCTGAACTCCTCAGACTGCCCCTCGAGGACGCTGTCAATCGGCATAAACTCCTCATAGAGCTTGCCGAGGATGGGCAATCCGGTAATAGCGCTCAGCTCCTTCAAAGAAAAACCAATCTCACCATTCGTCACAACGAAGGTATTGGTTTGTGGGAGGAATGACTCCAGCATAGCCATGAAGGCCTCGTCGGAAAAGATCACGGTCTCCCTAAAGGCGCGGACCGCATCAAAAATCCCGGCTTCCTTCAAAACGGCGCCACCAATCAGCAGGACGCGATCAGTCCACGACTTCCACTCGAAGTCAGCATTGAAACGACCTCGAAGTCGAAAAGGCTTGGTCCAATTGCTGCCGTCACCGCTGAAAATACCAAGGCCCACCGGTCTCAAATCGACCGACGGATAATCAGAGCCCCGGTAGCCGCTGGATGGCATCAACAGGTCCATGTCAACAGGCGACCTCTCCGTATATCCTGGAGAACCGCCAACAAAAACCCCGGTCTTGATTACATTTGTCCTTCTCACCCAACTTGGAGGATCTTCCCTCTTAGGGCATGTGGGGGCAAGGCTCAGAATCGAGACGGTGCGATCAAACATCGACCGGGTAGTAACAGTCTTCTTCTCACCATCTGCTGTGAAGGAAAACTGAAAACATCTCCTCTGGTATGTCATGTCATCAGGGACTGCATCACCAAAGAAGAAGGCAGGCTTGGGAAAAATGCTCTGATCTTCCATCACCCATGGACGACTGCTTACCATGATCTTATAGAATTCCTCTCCCTTGAGAGTGATCAGTCGCTGCCTCATCTCATCTCTGTTGAGGGAGTCGCACTCTTCCAGATTTCTCTCAACATACTGGACCTTCTCAAAAGCCTGCTGAACGGCCGGATTAGAAGATCTAGAAGATCGACGAGGTACGCTTGTAGCAGGCTCTTTACCCTTGTTCGCTCTGGAGGAACCACCTGAAAAGGATGGAAAAGAAAAAGATCAAACATCAAAATGACAGAATCTCGCTAAAAAAAAAATCTGGCGAAATTTTGACATGATGACGGGGCAATTCTGAAGAAAAGGAACTATCCCAAAAGAAATAGAAAGCTTGAAGATGGGCTCAACATCGCTGCGAGCTCCGAAACTCCAAACTTTCGAAACCTAAAAGTCTCCGCAAAATCAGGAAGGGCTCAACATCACTGCGAGCTCCAAGTTCCCAAATTTGCGAAAACTTTCAGGTATGCTATCACACCATGCTACAAATTTAATTTACAAATTAAAGCATGCATGAACATCTAGATTTGTGAAAAAAAAAATGCATTATCATGATGAGCAAAAAAAAAAAAAAAAAAAAAAAAAAAAAAAAAAAAAAAAAAAAACTTTCTCAAAAAAAAGAGAGGGGAAAGAAAACAAAAAAAAAGAAAGAAAAGAAACTCTCTCAAAAAAAAAAGGGGGAGGGAAAGAAAAAAAAAAAGGGAAGAAAAAAAAGAGGACTGGCCCACAGGCCGTGGCCCACAGGCCACGTGGCCGTACGGCCAGATCCGTACGGATCTGTCCGTACGGCCCACACAAAAAAAAAAAAACAAACATGAAAAAAAAAAAAGAAAGAAAAGAAAAAAAAAACACGTGTAAAAAAAAAAAAGGGGGGAAAACACGTGGAAAAGAAAAAAAAAGAAAGAGAAGAAAAGAAAAAGAAAGAAACAAAAAAAAAAGAGAAAGAACTTTTTTTTTCTACAATGAAGTTTTCTTGAAAAAAAGGAGAACTTACTTGAAGCCATTGATGGAGAAGAAGAAGAAAAGTCTTGAAGATCTTGAAGAAGAAAAGCTCTTGGTCTTGAAGCCCTCTTGAGATTATTGCAAAAGAAAGTAATAAGAGCAAGAGATCCAACCTCCTCCTTGCTTTTATAGAGGAGAGCAAACCAAAGAAGGAAAGAAGAAAAAGGTAAGTGTTACTAATTAGTAACCTTACCAAAAGAAAGAGATTAGAAAGATTCTTTCCCAAAAGAAAGATATCTTGAGGGATTCTCTCCCAAAAAGAAATCAATGAGAGATTTTCTCCCAAAAAGAAATCGATGACGGATTCTTTCCCAAAAGAAAGATATCTTGAGATATTCTATCCCAAAATAAAGGGATCATGAGAGATTCTCTCCAAGTAAAGATATTCTTAGATATTCTCTATCCAAATAAGATATTTTTGGATATTCTTTAAAAAAATGACACCATATGAGATCTAAGCCATTTCAAAAGCTTAAGGTCCCATGGGTTAGCCCATATGAGCCAGGTTTGACCACCTAGGCTCACAAAAAAAAAAAAATAAAAAAGAAAAATTTTGGGCTTTTAGTCAAAGAGAAATCCCTCTTACCAAGAGCATACAAAAATGGTTCCATGCCTCTTTTGAGTTGATTGGACCATACAAAAGAAAATTCCAAGCCCCATGAGCTTCCAAAAATCAAACCATCCAGCCTCATCTACCAAATTGAGCCAAATTCTTGAAATTGACATTCCATCAAACCAAACCTGGTCCCCTAACTTGCCACATACAGCCTGTTAGGTCACAAGACCAAAACCAAAAACCAAAACCTGATCCCCTAACTTGCCACATACAGCCTGTTAGGTCACAAGATCAAAACCAAAATTGATCCCCCAACATTCCACATACAGCTTGTTGGGTCACACGATCAAAACCAAACCCGACCCCCTAACCTGCCACATATAGCATGTTAGGTCACAAGGTCAAAACCCAAATCCACATCCCTAATGTCATCTTCAAAACTTTGCCTCGAGATGGTACGTGATCCCTTTCACTACCATAAAAGTTCCCCTGGAAGCTCAAAAGGCTACAAATACCAAAAAGAAAGATTGCTCAAAGACTCTTGGTCAAGTCACAGGCTCTCCTTCAAAAATCTCTTCGAGGCACATCGACTACAAAAGTTAAGCAACTCGCCGCTGTACCTCGAGGGGGCATTTGTTGACACCAAAAATGTCACTTTGCCTCTTCAAGATCCAAAGAGCTACATGAAGTCGCAACCTGCCATAAATAGGCAATGCTGCTTCCAAAAATCAAATCTTGTCAGAATCAAACAAAAACTGCAAGATTCTTCCAGACAGCCAAAAGAGGAGTACACAAGAAGTTTCAGGCCATTTCAAAATCATTTGGCCTAACTTCGCTTCTCCGACAGCCAAATCAGGCCTCTCGGCGGCAAAGCTCTCCGGGACCATGGTTTCCAAGACAGAACCTACGGATCATCTTAAAATGACTCCAATAGGTTCCCTGTCAAATTTCAAGTCAATCGGACATCGGTTGACCACACATCAAACCGCGACATCTTCATCGCGATAAAAGCAAGTCTACAGGTGATAGGACCCCAAACGGCTTCAAAACTCAAACAAAAGCCTATGGTTGGTCTTATTTATTGCTCAGGAGACTTCACACCAAATTTCAGGTCATTCCGACATCGTTTGACCCAGTTTCAGCTTCTGACCGGAAATCGGCAACTCTGCGCGACAAAGTCTTCGGCTTTCTCAGGAAATTGGAAACTTTGTAAAATAAAATGCAAGGATTCTCATCAGGTTTCCTACAAAGAAATCAGGCCAATAAATGGTCAAAATGTCAAGGAAAAGTACAGAAGAAAAAAGAATCAGAAAAAAGCAAAAACGGACGCAAAACGGGACACGAAAGGGGGAAAACCCCCCCAGGGTCGCAGACCCCTGCGACCCTGGGCCAGGGTCGCCGGCGACCTTGGACCCCGGGGTCGCCGGGAAAGCCCCGGAAACCCCGGTTTTCGCCGTTTTTTTTGCGATTCGAAGGGCCCAGCCTCTGGTACTTTCCAAATTCATGCTTTTGAGACACCAAGTCCTCTGACATCCATCCAAACACGGGTAAATCATCAAGAGTATCGAAGACAGTATTGATCGCCACCCGGTCAACCAAAAAAAGTGTGCTTTCCACCCGACCGATCGAGAAATCGACAGGACAGATGGCACCGACCCGCTGTTGGCAACAAACACCTGAAATTACATGGTCATCTGATGTCGATCTACATGAAGATCCATCAATGATCATCGACAGAAGAATTCCAAAAGACGTGGCACGGCCCGCGACTCTTCAGCTGCTCGGCGACCACTTAATGCGATTAATTGACTAGCTTTATTACAGTCATTAATCCATTTCTTTGGACGGCCCAATCAGAAGCAAGCATTCGGGAGTTACAAGTCAAGAGATTCATGGACATTTAACCCATGAAACTCCTCCCA
Source organism: Litsea cubeba (assembly GCA_012931725.1). Lineage (NCBI taxonomy): Eukaryota > Viridiplantae > Streptophyta > Magnoliopsida > Laurales > Lauraceae > Litsea > Litsea cubeba. The sequence continues at coordinate 76,806,385 of CM022946.1, read as the reverse complement.
TCATGGCGATTAAAGGCGATTAAATGCCCTCAATCTCCTCCGGCCAATCAGAAGCCAAGAAAAAGGAGTTACAAAATAAACAATTCAATTTTGTAACTCCTCCCATTATGTGGCTTAATGACAATAAAAGCCCATAAACCCACCTAAAAGGCTACCTAAAAGCCTATAAATAGGAAGGCTCTCCAAGAGAAAGGAATCAGAAGATCAGAGAACATCAGAAAGATCAGAGAACATCAGAAAGATCAGAGAACATCAGAGAGCATCAGAAAAATCAGAGAAAAAAGCACAAGCACACAGACAGAAATCCAGAGAAAGGAAAAAGAGAGAAAACTCTGCGGAAATTCTACACCGGCCACCACAACAAGGTGACAAAAGTCCCTTGGGGGGTACCCCCCCCCCCAAGGTCCTTGCCTTCTCCTCCTGCCTCCAATGGCTTAGATATGGCTTTTCAGCCCATCTACTCGGTTTTTTATTGGACATAGGACCTTCCTTTGGTCTTTGTCTTCTAAAAACCCGAGGTTATAGCCAAGCCAAGCGAATCAAATAGCATCCTCTGTTCTCATCTGCATGGATGATGGCGAAGCCCACATATGGCTTGCGACCGTCAATCTAAACGAGTCCACCACAATCTCCTGAGAAGTTAGATCCTCCTTTTCTTGCTTTTCATTGTAGTTTGTATTTTTTTAAAAGAGACAAAAATCACAATTCTTGTCTTTCATTATTGATAAGGATTGTAAATCGGCTATAAACGCCAAAATCGGCTATAAACGCCAAAAATCGGCTATAAATGCCAAAAAATCGCCTTTCACGGCAAACTAAGAAAAATGTCTCTTTCTTAAATATATGTGCAATGGAAAACTTGAAAGAAGTTGATTTCCTTTTTACTTGCGAAAGTTGATCTCCGGATCACCACTTGCAATTCCAAGTAAAATAGAAAATCTGGCACACCCACAAAAAAAGAAATGTTGATGCACGCCCCTGCCCCCCGGTTACGAAAGGGTCGGACCAAACGGACTCCCACGTCCGCCGACCTCGGTAGAACCAAGCAGGAGCGCGGTCCATCAACGTTGGTAAAATGAACATTTACTGATGTTATTTGTAAAACATTGGGGTAATGTTTAATTTAATTTTTAGAAAAATTAAAAATCAGAGTCCTTTAACGATGAAAAATTATCTACCGACGAAAATTAGCGTCGGTTGGTAGAGGATTTGAGAGGTTTTCAAATAATAAAAATAAAATAGTTTTTCCCAACAAAAAATATATTTGTGATGAAAAAAAAGTGTGAAAATATCCCCCCTCTATTTTCCCTCTCCCGCCAACATAATCCCCCTTTTCGCCCTTTTCTCTCTTTCCCTCGTCTTTCTCTCACTCTCTGCGCTCTCACTCTCGTCCCCTCTCTGCTTATCTCACCCTCGCCCCCTCTCTGCTATCTTCTTATTCTCCTCTCTCTCTCTATCTCTCTCTCTCTCTCTCTCTCGAATCGGGCGACCCTCTGCTACCCGCACTCTCTCTCTCTCTCTCTCTCTCTCTCTCGATCGGTCGCCGACTCGGTGGCGCCGTCCCCTCTCTGCTATCTCACTCTCGCCCCCTCTCTGCTATTATCGTCTCTCTCTCTCTTCTCTCTCTCTCTCTCTCTCTCTCTCTCTCTCTCTCTCGTATCGGGCGATCTCAGAGCGTTGAGTACAGTGCGATCCGGCGATCTCAGTGCCGACTTGGCCAGTCATCTATTCTCTCTCTCTCTCGATCGGGCGACCTCTGCTACCCGCTCTCTCTCTCTCGATCGGGCGACCTCTGCTACCCGCTCTCTCTCTCGATCGGTCGAGATCGGTGGGCCGCTCTCCATCTCGCTCTTTCTCTCTGCTCTCTCTCTGTTCTCTCTCACTCTCTCGCTCGCTCTCTCGATCTGCTCTCTCTCTCTGTTTCTCTCTCTCGGTTGCTCCCTCAGTCTCTCTCTCTCTGCCCGACAACGACCGTCGCTCGAAGTGAAACCGGGACTCTCGCCGCTGTCACTGCTCGGTTAGAGAATCTGCCATTGCTGCCTCTGCATCTCTCCCCACTCTGCAGGTAATGTCTCATTCTCATCTCTTCTCTCTTCATCCCTATCTGATATTTGGCATAATCTAAGGACTGCAGTTGCTCTGTATTAATTTGTCTGCTGCTAATCTCCATTTCCTAGCCATCAAACTCTCTAGCCATCATCCCTCTCTTTAGCTGTTGGGCTGGATTATTCAATAACTGGCAATTTCCAGGCACTGATATTTTTTCCTTCTATAAACCTGCTTCACATGAGACCCTGTTGAATTAAAACAGAGAAAACCATGCAGGAGAATTGTTAGATCCTTCATAAATTCTCCTTGAGCTATATGGAAGGAACTTTCCCATGAGGCTAATTAATCTCTATAGAACCCTTGTCAATAGCAATATAGCATACATACCCATTTGGGTCACAATGACTAGCTATCTAACCTCATTGTCTATAATAATAGAAATGTGGTTTGCTGCATTTGCCAATTTGTATTTCTATAGGAATGAATATTGTGCCTTTTGCATTACATGAAAATAAGGTACAAATTTATTATAATAATCTGGTCGATCAGAGATTAATGCATGGATTGGTGCAAGATATGACCAATGCCAATTCCAGGTCCATGGGTAGATGTGTGTGGAGAGGTTGGATTAAAAAAAGAGATGCAAATGAAGGGGGAGGGGCATTTCCCAGCTAAAAACAACTTTACTACCTTATTATGGGAATAAGCTTTATTGGGGTTGGACAGATTCATTGTAGGTCTTAGAGGACCTGGACTCTCATCAATCTAGAGTGAGATTAGTATGAATAGCATCTGGATCCAGCAACAAAATGATGCCCATTCCACTATCATTTAATAAAGGACTATGCAATCTGGCTAGCTATTTTAAAAAAAATAAAATTTAGTGGATGTGCATACATGTATCATCTTATTTAAGGTCATAAAATAAACTATGTATGTAAAAATTTTATTTGTGCTTCCTTTCATAGCCTAAATCATATTTGGAAGCATGGAAGGTGCTTCAGTACTCAGTTAACTGCTATTCAAATTAACCAGTCACGGAACACTGCCGACTGGTTGTATTTACAATGTGTCAATGCAATTACCTCTCGTACTTTTTTCGTATAGACCACATTTTGAATCACTAGAGCTATTACTTTTGGCTGGATTCCTCTTGAATTGATAATAAAGTGGACGCTGCTAGTACCTTTTGGATTTCTTTGTTGGGGTTGTGTAATATAGCAGTACTTTTGGTCTTTTGGAGTTGGAATTCTGTTACTAGCTCTAGATTTTTTGGGTGATTCACCCCAAAAATGCAAATTGTAACAGACTGGTTTCATAGTTGCAAGAGATGCCAAACAGAGGGAAAAAATGGGTCAAACCAGGAGAGTTGTCACGTCAAGTGCAAGCTTCCAATTATTTATTAAAGAGAAAACAGACAATTAAACAGAATGCAGAAAAACTTGCATCTCTAGGGCTCCAACGGACCGCACGTGCTATATTTGGTTCGGTTAAAGAGACAAACGAGAAGGGAAAGAAGAATGTCATTGGGAATGATAAGATGGAGAACTACATTCCCACAGAAGATGATGATGTAGATGATGATACATCTTGGTCTCAATCGGATGAGGTAATCGTTATGTGAATGTCATGACATATACTTTAAAAATATCATTTTTGATGTTGAAACTCGTGCTAAAATGATTTCCATTTCCATTTAATGTAAGTTGTTGACATTCACTGTACTAATACTCTTGATTTTTGCTATTAATTATTTATTTTCCTTGTCACTTTGCTCTAATCCAGATTGCAGATATGCCTCGGGCTAGTAGGGTGAACGTGCTCGGACTATTGCAGCTGCACTCGGTTTAGCTGGTGTAGAGAGCACACCAGAGCCCTTACCGACTCAGCCTCCAACCACACAACCCTCACCGACACAGCCTTCGACCACACAGCCCTCACCGACTCAGCCTCCGACCACAGAGCCCTTACCGACCCAGCCTCAACCGTCCCAGCTGCTGCCGAGTCCTCATACAGTGAGTAGCAGCGTAGGTGAGAACATTATGACATTTTTAAAATCATGAATTCACTTCAATTTAATGATATGTGTTCACTAACTCATTTACCGTTGTCATCTTAACAGTATCAGCCCCACTCTCTTCGCAACAGACTCGTGTAAGGGGTGTTACGCGAGGGAAGAATGCGACGAAGCTTAGAAGACAGCTGGGTCATAACATCCACGTTCCGATCTCCATCACCAGCCATAGGCCAGAAGGGGAACATGCCCCATTACTGGTTAACCATCTTGGGTTAGCCATTAGAGAGGTTGCTCCGGTAAGGCCTCATGGTTGGAAGAAGCTTGAAAGTGGGATCAAGCTTGCAGTTATTGCTACAGTTCAGGTAAACTGAAGCATAAGATGGACAGAGGTTGCTCCGACCGGCTTATTGGACATCACGAGAGGGACCACTTCTGCTGGTGATGGCACAACTATTGGAGATCATGATGCAAACCTGGGTGGTGGGGGCGCTCACCTAGGCCCATAGGTAAAAATAAATAAAATAAATAAATTGCATCTAAAAAATATATATTACAAAACGTAATCCTTATATTGTGCTTTTTTATATCTTTCCGTTTCTGGGTGTCGATCGATTTTGTTGATTTTATGGCTTTTGGTTTTATATTCTCACTTTTTATCCGGTGTGATTGGTGAGCTTTTTAAATGGGTTTTCTTCCTTTTATTCTTTTATTTTAGTATTGTTAGGATTGGTGAGCTTAGGATTGTCACAATTGTGTGCTATATTGGTAGAATAAATTAAAGCATCTAATGGACAGCCCTAATGTTATGGTTGGATGATTTCTGAGGAGATGTTTGTAGATAAGAAAAAAGTGAACCGTAGTGCTTGTTGTTTGGACATGGCCCATGTATGGTGAGGTCCATTATATGAATGGCTTGGATTTCTTGCGTGTGTCATGTTATGAGAAGATCACTGAAAAAAGTGACTTGCACAGTAGCTTCTGTAATCATTATAACATCAGTTCATTCCATTAAGTTTTGATTATTGGATATTTGCAAAAAGGGGCAACAAATAGACCTCAGGAGCTTGATGAAGCTGCTCGTAGACGACTTACAAAGCGACTATACATGACAAGGAAAAGGCATCTTCTCTCTTTCTTCAACCCTAATCTCCAAGACCTATCCACCCTCTCTCTCTCTCTTAAAGAGTGTATGATAAATTCTCTCTAACATAGAGAACCATCTCTTTTGGGTATACAGAACCCCTGCTCTTGTTCTCTCTCTCTCTCTCTCTCTCTCTCTCTCTCTCTCTCTCTCTCTCTCTCTCTCTCTCTCTCTCTCTCTCTTCTTTCCAGAGGAACTTTGGGGTTGAGTGCTTTTGTTGCTTGGGTATTGTTTCTCTGCCACTTTCTTGTTAGCTTTCTATGTTGGAATTATGAAGCCTTTGAATAAGCTGGTGCCTTTTCTCTCAGAAATTCTTTTTGGGCATTTGGGTTGTTGCAAAGATTAATCTTTCAGGAATTTGTTAATGGGTTTGATATTTGAAGGCATAATCTATGTTTCCTGCTTGGCTGGCTTTATGTTTCAGAGTTCTGCTTTGATTGTCTTAAGTTTTTAATATCTCCACAATTTCTGGTAAATTAGATTCGTGGTGAATTTTGGATGGTGTTAGAGATTTTGTTACGTGGTTTTTAGTTCCATGATTTTGGGCAGTTTGAGTGATTCTGTGATGTGGACTTTTTTCTTGATATTGGTCAAATGGAGTGTCATTGCAATGCGATTATCTTAGGAATTGGGTTTTGCTGTTTTTGAGAAAATTTGCAGATTCTGTGATGTGGAGCCTACACTTGCCTTAGTTTTGAGCAAATGGAATTCTATTGCAGTGTGACTTTTTTACAACTTGGGTTTTGCTGTTTTCAATGTTTTTGAGCTAATTTGCTGATGTGGTGACATGGGTTTCCTTCATGTTATTTTTCTGTTAATATTTTCTCCCCTTACATACTGAATGGTTTGATGATTGCACTTTTTATTTTTGTTTATCAATGATGAAAACTTTTATTTAAAAAGGAAGGAGGAAACAATGAACATGTAAAATGAAAGAAGAAAAGGCAGGCATAAAAGACTTTTACAGTTATGCTGCCAACAACCAAGCTACAAAGAAGAGCCTACAGACAGAATAGGCCTTTCTACACCCAATTTGGTTAAAGAGGCAGCCACTACATTGGTATCCTAAAAGTTTCCACATACTACACAAATGCACTTTTCGTTTTTCTTCTTTCATTATTTGAGCCCTCTGATTGATTTGATTTTGAGGTGGTTCTATGTTTCTTTAAGTCTGAATACTAAGCAATTTTATTATATAAAATTTCTGAACTTCTTTTGATGTACAGTTCAGTTATGTCTATTTGTTCTACTAATTTCCAGAAACAATGTAGTAGTTTGTTGGTTATTGTTATCTTATTTTAAAACATTAAGGTTGTTAGTTGATAAAATGTTTTATGTCATTTTTTTTTTTTTTGGTTGATTGAATAGTTTAGTGATGTGAGCTTGTATGTGCTCATGTGTATGTCCTAGTCTTTGGTTTTTTTAATATCATTCTTGGTTAAATAAGTTGCTGATGATGAAATATATGCAATATCAGGGTCTGTTGAGTTGATAAATGGGGCCTTGAAGTACAAATAATGGCATTGATAGCACATCAAACGTGGGTAAGAAAAAAAACAGCACTTTTTCTTCCTTTTTTTTTTTAATGTTTTTCTCTACATCCAGGTTTTCATATTAAAAATTTGAATGCATATTTGTACATGTGTGCTTCCAACACTGTACCCCCAACCCGTGCCCACTTTGCAAAATCTCTCCTTTGTAACTAGAGCTGACAATGCGTTTTGTTTTTTGTCTTACAAGTTCAGTTATATATAGAAGTCTTGCTTTATTGACACATAGAAGCAGAGTTTGAGCATTTAAATATATGAAGGATTATTGTCATTATTTATCAATTTCAGGCATCGTGTGGAACCTCTACTCCTAGGCCAGAACCAGGGGAATAAACCGTTGAAATTGAAAGTGATGAGTCAGGCCCAAGTGGCCTAGAATATGATGAGCCAGATCCAAATTAACCAGGGAAGCCCAGGTCCAGATCCACGGAGTGACCAAGTCAAGGCAGGCATCTACGTCGCTTTGGAAGCAGTCCCGCTTCTAACAAATCTCGCGAAGAAACTCTCACCTGCCCTCCACCTTGCTCGTTCCTCGAGGACACGTCTGAGGCTCCAGGCCCTCCGCCTTGCTCGTTCCTCGAGGACACGTCTGAGGCTCCAGGCTCCAGAGAGACGTTGCTTTATTTTGAATCCCATCTGTTGGGGAAGTGTTATAAATTCAGGGTCTCCTCATCACTTGGGGGGCAATGATAAAAATATTATTCACCTCTCTCTCGCTTGTAATCCATCTTACCAATCAAAGATCACCATATTCAAAGTGGACGTAGGTCATACAGACCGATCCACTATAAGTTCCCTCTCTCTCTCTCATTTACTCACCTAGCATTTATTACTCGACCGGTGGTGTCCGAAAACCTATTTTTGGCATCATCAGAAAGCATTTGTATCATTTCAGCCTATTGGAAGAACAAATAGGCGCATTTCATTGAAGAGGCGTTTCTCTTTGAGGTACAGGATCTGCCCTTTGTGTGTTTTTTGTCACTATATTTTTTAATCTCTTTGACAACCTAGACTAATAGCCTTAGCTTCACTTCTCTACAAATCCCCTAACTTAAAATAATAAATATAAAATCCATCCATAATTCTTCATGATATATATATTTTTTAACATACAAAATGTATACAATATGGGACAAGAGATAAGGGGACGCCTTCTTAGATACGAACACCCCCCAACCCCCTCACCCTGTTCATCCTCCTAACTAGCATAAGAACTATTAAAACAATGGCAAACTCCTAATATTATGTCATGAATGCCAGGTCATAGGAGAATCAGGAGCAGCTCCCTGTTCAGCTAAATGTTGTGCTCCCCATTTGCTCCTCTTAAGTACATAATGGAAGGACGATGCCATTTCACCTTCAAATCTTTGATGTTATCTACAACATTTGCCAACTTCCACAAAAGCTTAAGATGCTTATGTCACTAATGATATAGCACAATTAGAGTCACCCTCCACTATAAGATTGAAGTTTTCCAATACCTTGGCTTGTTTCTCACGTATTAGCAGCACCGAGTCTCTGATCAATCTCACTCCCACCAGAACTGAGTACCTATGCAAATGTCTCTGAGTTGTAAATTACTCCCTCGCTCCTGTTGGACATGGAGTACCATGAGCAGTGGTATCAACGTTTAGCTTGAAGAAGTTTTGCAGTGTGTAAACGGCTGAATGAGAATAATAATTTTTTTGGGCTATTGTCCTCAATTTTCATCTGCAATCATCACCTGTCAATCATGGAATAAGGGACACCTTGGAGACACTTGAGACTCGATCCTCACTGAATAAGTCTCTCGTGATGAAAGTACAAACCAGTTTCGGGGTGCAACTTTGATCTCAGAACAAGGTAGCACTCCTTTCCTTCCATGGGCACCATGAGACCACCGTGAAGGAAAGACAGTTTCTGGATGCAACTTTGATCTCAGAACAAGGTAGCACTCCTTTCCTTCCATGGGCACCATAAGACCACCATGAAGGAAAGACACTGTAATTTTCCCCTCATTTTGACTTATAAGTTAAAACCATACTTCCACACCTTTTAACATAGCCTCTATAGTCTATATCATCAGGGAGAATCTGCACGCCCCCAAACCTTGATAGAACTTATCCATAGCCTTTTAGGCAATGGAGCATTTAATGAAGAGAATTTTATCTATCTTTAATACACATGGTACGTGAGGTTGTCCATAGTCAAAATGTCATCTTGAATGGCTAACCACACTGCCCATTGACAAGAGGTCGAAAGACTTTAGTGTGAATCCACCATTAGTTATCCTTCTATCTGTGCCGTACCTGGGATAGTGGAAGGTCTGAAGGAATTGAAGCATGAGGGTTTCTAGGCGTAGTTTTGAGATCCAAAATGATAAGGCCTACAGTCATAGTGATATGTCACTTTCATTACTATTACCAAAATTCAATAAACCACTTATGTCAACTTCAATAGTAGTAAGTTACCCTCTAATAGTAAAATATCATTCTCATGGCTATCTCCGATAATAAAAAATATCAAGCTATCAAACTTACAACTGTGACTTCTTCACTCAAATGAATCTCTGAAAGCAACATGAAGCCATGCAAGAACAAGTCTACAGACTGACACACAACAGTCTAAAATGCAGCCTTTTTGCAACTCAAGTCTACAGACTGACACACAACAGTCTAAAATGCAGCAAGATTCTTGATGACTTCTTTAATGCTTCTTTGAAAGCCTTATATTGCTCGGGTTGAGGCAATGGAAGGAATTGCTGAATATTAGAGGTAGTAGGTGAAAAAATGATTTTGAAGAACTGGCTGAAATCGAACTTTTCCCAAGGTTTCACATAAGTTTCTCGGAACAGGAAGGGAGGATTTTGGGAGGATTTTTTGTAATCCCATTTCAGGATCCATGGGATACCATAGGTATGAGAATAAATTATATAAACGAAAGATGGCTCGCTTAAGAGGACCGAATGAGATTTGAGGAAGCGAGTGGTCTCATTAGTATATATATGTATGTTGGACATTTGTTATATGTTTATGTTTGATTTATAATTTAATTCATTGAAAAAGAATTTAATGTTATTTTTGTCATTGCAGATTGATAGACGCTTTGGGTCGGTTGCTTACTGTGGGAGTGTAGGACTTTTTTTCGGTTATTTGTATATATATGTAGTGGACATTTGTATGAGACGGTATCATTATTGATTGTAATATTTGTTTAATGAGATGAATGAAACAATTGAAAAATGGAGATTTGTTTATTTAGTAATGTTTTATTTCATTGCATTTTTTATGTGGAAATAGGTATATGAACAGATTTATTTTTATACAGGTGTATGAACAGGTTTATAGAAAAATAATAATGCAAATACAAGTAAAAATTTTAAAAAAAATAAAAGACCTTTGCCGACGAAATTTTCGTCGGCAATATTCAAAATCGTCGGCGAAGGTAAAATAAAAAAGTAAAAGAAAATTTTTAAAAATGATTTGCCGACGAAAAGGATCGAAAAATTTCGTCGGGAAACGTAAAAATTATAAAAATAAAATTATTTTGACCGACGAAATAAAAAGTCGGGAAAGTTAAAATAAAAAATAGAAAATAAAATGATTTTCCCGACGAAAAAAAAAACGTCGGAAAGTTAAAAATGATACTGAAAAGAAAATAAAATTATTTGGCCGACGAAATAAAACCGTCGGCAAAATTAAATATGAAAAATGAGAAGAAAATAAAATTATTGTCCTGACGAAAACAAAACGTCGGAAAAAATTAAATATAAAAAAAATTTAAAAAAATAAATATTTTGGGCGACGAAAAAAAAACGTCGGTAAAATTAAATATTAAAATCAAAAGAAAATAAAATTATTTTTCCGACAAAACAAAAACGTCGGAAAAATTAAATATGAAAAATTAAAATAAAATAAAATATTTTGGGCGACGGAAAAAAACGTCGGTAAAATTAAATATTAAAAAATCAAAAGAAAATAAATTATGTTTTCCGACGAAACAAAAACGTCGGCAAAATTAAATATGAAAAAATTAAAAATAAAATAAAATATTTTGGGCGACGAAAAATACGTCGGTAAAATTAAATATTAAAAATCAAAAGAAAATAAAATTATTTTTCCGACGAAACAAAAACGTCGGCAAAATTAAATATGAAAAATTAAAAATAAAATAAAATATTTTGGCGACGAAAAAATACGTCGGTAAAATTAAATATTAACGTCGGTAAAAAGTTTTATTTTGCCGACGAAAAATAATTTCGTCGATAAAATGGATTGCTGACGGTGTCTTACCGACGTCTTGCCGACGAAAAAAATTTCGTCGGTAAATATTATATCGACGGAAATAGACTTTTGGCGACGAAAATATTTCGTCACCAAAAGTTCATTTTCTTATAGTGATCCAATCTTGACCTTTCAAAATAGAGAATCTCATCTCATAGATGCGGTCTCCAAACATTTGTGTCTAGCGGTACTAGTACGCCCTTTCAGGGTCTACTGTATTCGCGACCGGCACATTTGTAACTCCAACTTTATATTCTTCTTACCTCGAGCAAGCTCTGCTTTTCGCATAAGTCGAATTTAAGTTCACAATTACTTTTAGCAGTCACTGGGACGCTCATTCTGGGCTTACCATACCTGCGGTAAGAACAATTGTTACCCTCTATGACCTTTTGCCTTCTTCATATTGCTTAGGTCATCTCCCTCGAGCGATTTTGAAAAGGACAAAACCATAGAACTTCCCCTTTATGATCATTATATTCCTGTTGATTACTAAGGGATGTGTCTTGTTTCAGAATTTTTCGAAAAAAAAAAAAACTAACAATGGCAGCATCGCTTACCATTAGTTTCGATGAGAACAAGCACCAACTCAGACTTCAACAGAAGAAAAACTACGCGCACCTACAAGCGCCCCATCAGCTGCCGAAAGCGTCAACTCCTTCGGCAACTCTCTAAGCTCGAGGTCGACCTCGACTCCCCCAGACTATTGTCTTTGGGACGCTGGGACCATTCTCACTTCCTGAGGAACAAACTGCTCCTTCCAAGAAGCAGAAACTCGCCTCTCAACTCCCGTGACACAAAGGCGAGTACCAGAAGGCCCGAAGCCCGTGGCAGCCCCATGAAGCCTCGACCATCAAACGACCAGGTCTATCCCAAGACTTGGTCCCCAAGACCTTCACCGAACCAAAAGAAGGTCCCAAACATCCACTAAGCCAGCATTTCCTGGCCCCACTCAAGGAGAACCAGTCTGCCCTCTTGCCTACATAAAAGAGGAGAGACCCATCTCCAACCTGACTCCCAAGTCAACCCAGCATGAGCCGGCTTGTTCCTATAAGCCCAAAATCAAGTCATGCATCACAAGGCCTCTGCAAGCACCTGTTAAGGCCTACAAACCTGCAGTTCGACCCTTCATCTCTACAGGGGCCGAACTCCAAAAATTCAAAGCTTTGCTGCAACAGGCGAAGGATAGGGTTCACATCCTGTCCTTGCCTAGCTACAAAGAAGACAGGCCCGGCTGCTGCGCCGGAGGGAAGCACATCCTTCATCGTCAAAGCCCAGCGAGAGCTGACCGAAGCTCAAATTGCTCGTCGTATACGCCCTCCGCGCATTGTATCGGTTAAAAGGGACTAGAGAAGCAAAGGACCCAGCCTCCTACACTTCAAGTCTCTCCCAAAGGGTCGAAAAAGATAGACCCCAACCAAGTTGCTGCTGTCCATATGGTTAGAAAAAACCAGAAGGCGCCAAAAAAGTCAGCAACAAAAATTCATGTCAGACGTCCGATGACCCGCCAGCGTCTCCAGGACAAGAAGACATTCAGAAGAATCCCCTGCTCCTTCAAGCAAAGGACGGCAGAGTGATCCCTTCCTCAAGCTTCTTCATAAAAAGAATGAGCCCCAGCTCAGTCCACCAGGACAGTTTCTTCATTCAAATCACGAAGGATGAACGTCTTGGCTACAATTCTGAGCCACCACCCCTGCAATCCACCTCAAGATGATGCGATCACCCGCATACAGCAGTTGGAACAAGGCCACAGAGGATTGAAACTCTGATGGAAAACCTTCTTCCTCGCCTTCCAAAATCAGGCGAACAATGAACCTCCTTCAAATCATCAAGACGATGAGGGAAATGGAGAAGAAAATGAGTCACTCGCCCTTACCAAAAATGACGTAGACAGTATCCCCCGCTAAAGCAAAGAGAGGATATATCAAGGAGCATGGGATCAAGCCACCATATCCATTTATGGATGGACTCGAGGTCCCGTTCCCTATTAAAATTTAAGGCACCTACTCTCTAAACATATAGGGGAAAGGATCAAGCTAGACAGCACGTCATCCACTTCAAGATCCTGACGGGAGCTATCGCGGATCAAGATGCACTCAAGATCCGCCTCTTTGCAAGTACCCTAAAAGGTACGACCTTCGATTGGTACTCCACTCTGCCGGAGGACTCCATCCAAAACTGGGGCCATGCTAGAGACACGCTTCCTGACTCACTTCAAAGGTGAGGATCATCCCGCTACTATGGACTCAGTTGTGCAGCCTAAACAGGGGGAGGAATGAGTCAACATATGACTTCATTCATAAGTGGAAAGCAATGGCGTACAAATGCCTGATGTACTGCCACAAGCGTCGCTAGTCGACATCTGCCGAAACAAATGAGAGCCAGAATCCGCTCCATGATCATCGGCAACAAATCAAAAACACCTGGGAGAAACTCCTAGAAGCTTCCATGGAAGCTGAAACGGTGATGATTAAAAACCTCAAACAGTCAGAAAACATCAGAAAAGAGCCAACCGCCCATTGCAATCTCAAAACCAAAGAAAAAAGAGGTCCTCAATGTTGCAGACCAAGTCAGCTCCTCAGCCACCAAAGAAAGCTGAAAACAAAGCTGCTGGTAAGATACCTGCACCTTCAGATGCCTTCAAAGAACGAGTAGAGAAGAAATACCGTTTGATGAAGATGTTGATCAAATCTTCGGGGTGCTCTTGTGGGCACAACTGACAAGCTCACCTGGCCTGAACCAAAAAAGAACGTGTGTTGTTGGCAAAACCAACGATCCTCCGGTACTTGTCCATACCATCAGATGATCTCACATTTCCTTCTCCACTTCAATGCTGTTGAGAGGGAGAAAATAAATGAGATGTGGAAAAACGAGTCATCACCTTTGACAAAAACTATGGGTCTGCCTCCGCAACATGGTGACATGTGGACAACATCAAAATCACGAAGAAGAAGATCACTACTTCCTTGAAGGTGATAAACTCAATCCAAGCGTCCGAGAAACGGGTTCCTTACTCGACACCAGGGCCGGACACCCATCTGGGTTTACATCCCGATCTCCTAGGAAAGATGAAAACTTGGTGAGGTCATGAAAACAAAAGCCTACATCTCAAACCGCGAAAGCAGGCTAGGAAACATTCTCCTCAAGCTCCAAACGGCAAGGGAAGACCCAGCCAATACAAGAAGTCAAAGGAAAAGGAGCGGCTTCTCTACCGCCCACTGGAGGCAACAAAAACATCCCTTCCAGGGGACTTTCAAAGGGGTTAGAAAATCCAACTATCAGTGATTTCATGCCACTCCATTCAAAGACGCCACGAGGAGGCATCAACTCTTGCCATTCGGTTAGTTGGATTCTCCATTGATGGATACGAGTCCAGCAACACTGATGATGGATTCGAACCCAACTATACAGATGTGGGGGAGTCCCTGGAAACAGGAGAATATCTCTTCGATGAAGAATGGGTTCCTGAGTCTCATCTTATGCCAGTAATCTGGTATAACCCCTACAACCACAAGGATCCTGGTCTGATGATGAAGAAGACCAAGAGGCTGTACAAGAAAATGCTGTTGAACCAGCACCCCTCATTGCTCCAGTGGAAATCAACAATGTTGAGCCACAAAGAGCTGATGAAGAGAAGATTTGGCTCCCATGCCTGATCTTGAAGAATATGCAAGGATCTTGCAGCGTCTCGCTGTAGAACAAGAGCAAGACAGCGTCAACGAGCCTCCTCGCAATCCAGAGCCTGAAGTCCTTGAAGACCATCAGGTACATCCTCCCTTAACTCCTGAAAATAGAGAAAATTGCTGGATAGACGATCCTCTTACATCCGAGGATGAGTCTGACTCCGATCAGGCAATGTCTCCCAGTCAGAGCTTCCTGTAATGTGATACTTCGGGATTATAAATCTTCGAAGCATCGTCTGATGAGAGCACTTACACTCCGGCGATGCCCTAGCAATGTATCTTCTGGAGCCCACCTCATCTCACGTGACTTTCACTAAGATGACACCCTCTCCGGTTTCTTCTCCTGAGACTGTGACTTCAAGTTTCACACCCTTCCTGGCTGAAGAATTCCCAGATATTGATTGCTTGGGACGTAGAATTGCGTCAAGGACGACGAAAGGTTGCTGGATATGCTGTTCAGGACTTGTCCCCGGAAATGCTCCGCGCCAACACAATCACTGAGGATGGCAACTCGCTGCTGATACATCCTCAGCAAATGAAAAACGACAAACCTCTTGACCCTGAAGACAATCTTCCAAAACGAAGACCCTTCTCAAGAAGCTCTCGAAGTTGGTAGAGGCACCGCTCTGCCGGGACTACCACAAAAATGACAAACCAATCTTCCTTTACATATGTAAATCCTTCGGGAAAAGATGTTGTAAGCGCCCCTAGTGGCAACAATGATGAACATGCAGGCCCTAAGGAGACTTTCAAGTATGACTTGATTGAACACTTCAAGCACATACCTGCACGTCTACACATCCTGGATTGGTTGCGAATGTCTCCGCACACTCGTGATAATCTCATTTCAGAGTTACAAAAGCTCAATGAGGATGTCGACAAACATGGCCCGCAAGTCCTCCAAATTGAAATGGATTATCGGGTCAAAAACTCAGAAGCTTCCTCAAAGGGAGAAAAGAAGAAAACTGAAGGATCAGCATTGAATGCCTCTCGGTTAAAAAAGAAGCCAATGCAACCATCGCCTTCACAAAGGACGACCTCCTACTTGGCAAAACCAGGCATAACCGACCCCTGTACTTCACAGGGTACATCAAGGAAATGCCTATGCACAGAGTTCAGATCGACCAGGTTCTGCACTCAACCACATCTCCACATCGGCTCTCGAAGAGTTGGGTATTCCCACCCAGCAAGCTGAGCCATCCACTCTGTATCTATCTTTGGATACGATGGAGTACTCAAAGGCCTATCGGCAAATCAGGTTAAAGTTGCAGAATAGGTGATCTTATCTCTGAGGTCAGCAGTGATATGCATAAAGACACCTTCATGCTACACATCCTTACTCGATGCCCTTGGATCCACGAGATGGCGTTTGTCGCCTTCAACTTTACATCAATGCATCAAGTTTGTTGGCGACAACGCAATGATACATCGAGTTCTTTGCGGACAGAAAACCCTTCAAGGGTAAGAAGCCACTTTGCAGACTCACAGATGTAATGAAGGTGAAAAAGAAGAAGAGGAGAAAGCATACACGCATCCTTTGCCGAAAATCACCAGAAAGATAAAGGCAAGGCTCCTAACAATCGCCGGAAGAAAAACAAATCCATCTGGTAAATCCGAAGAGAGCATTCAAACTCCCTCATCATCTCCCTCAAACCTTCAAAGCCTTGGTCATCACAACTAAGTGAAAAGGCAAATAAAAGTCTGGGGGCAAATTTGTTCTCTTTCATGTTCTATCATGCAAGACCACGGATCGGATTCAGAGCCCAGAAGGACGACACATCTTCAAGCCAGGCTGGACCTCAGCAAGTTAGCCTGCTCTTACCTCCAATGGAGATAACTTCTGACATAGAAGATCCTACGTCAGCTTCCTCGTTTTCCAGCAACTTCAGCAAGGAAAAGTCGAATTCTCTCCATAGGATCGAATTGCGTCTTCATCAAACTCCATGCTTGAACCACCTTCCAAATGAAGGAATGCCTCACACTATCCTTATATAGTTCTGGTGGCACAAAGCTATATGAAAGAAAATGGGCTATGACGTTCAAAACCCAGCGGGTTTTGGGAGAAGGATGCGGTATTCTCCACGCCATTGGGGCCCATCTTGACCAAAAGCCACCGAGCTGCAACCGATTAGAGGACTCTACGGCTACGTAGAAAAGTCTTCAAACGGGTTAGGGTATGATCCCGACACTCCCCTAAGACAGTTGGACAACAAAGGCTTATAAAGTCATAATACTAAACCAGCCTCAACATCTCAAGTCCATGAAGACATCGATCCTCCCTGGTATCTCTTCGATGGAGTCACCTGACAAAAAATCCAGAAGCTCATCCAATTTGGGATGATTTCTCCGAAAATGAAGAGGAGTTTGTCCTATGGCACAGGACATATGGTCTTCTCCACCCAAAAGAACCCTCATCTCCAAAAGAAGTAGCCGGACTTCTACCCGGTTTCACAGGCGATTGGTCAACTCATAGCAAGCCTTGGGAAAAATCACCGATCAAGAAGTCCCGTGGAAAGGAACAGAACCTTGGTCTGGAAATGCCCTTTGAAACCCCAGAAGGTTTTGTTGAGCTAGAAGTCTCTAAAAAATATGTGGAGGAACCACCTTCGAACCTTCCAACAGAAGAGCCATTTCAAAAGATAAACTTGGGAATACAGATAACCAACGTCCTGTATTCATAAGCAAGAATATAAAGGATGATGAGTTTACCCGAGTATATCGCCTTTCTTCGTGAGTTTGTTGATTGCTTTGCATGGTCTTACGCTGAAATGCCTAGCTTAGACCCCAAAATAGCGGTCCATAAACTCAATCTTCAAGAAGACATCAAGCCTGTCAAGCAAGGCCAAAGAAGATTTCGTCCAGGATGTGATGGATAAAATTGAAACAAGAAGTTCAAAAAACTCAAAAGCGTCGGCTTCATCCGTGAGGAACAACATCCTGAATGGTTGGCCAACATTGTCCCCGTGACAAAGAAAAAATGGGCAGATCAGGGTCTGTATTGACTTTAGAGACCTGAATGGCGCATGCCCAAAAGATGAATTTCCGCTCCCCATACCAGAGGTAATGATTGATAATACCTGTGGATTTGAGCGAATGACATTCATGGATGGTTTCTCTGGCTACAATCAGATAAAGATGCATCCTGAGATGAAAAACATACATCTTTTCGGACCCCATTTGGCGTGTATTGTTACACTGTCCTGCCTTTTGGTCTGAAAGATGCTGGTGCCACATATCAGAGGGCTATGATGAAAATATTCCAAGATATGTAGCGCAAGACGGTTGAATGTTACGTTGATGACCTCGCTGTAAAATAAAAGAAAAGAAGATCATCTCTGTTGACACCAAAATGTCACTTTGCCTCTTCAAGATCCAAAGAGCTACATGAAGTCGCAACCTGCCATAAATAGGCAATGCTGCTTCCAAAATCAAATCTTGTCAGAATCAAACAAAAACTGCAAGATTCTTCCAGACAGCCAAAAGAGGAGTACACAAGAAGTTCGGGCCATTTCAAAATCATTTGGCCTAACTTCGCTTCTTCGACAGCCGAAAAGGAGCTCTCGGCGACAAAAGCTCTCCGGGACCATGGTTTCCAAGACAGAGCCTATGGATCATCTTAAAATGACTCCAATAGGTTCCCTGTCAAATTTCAAGTCAATCGGACATCGGTTGACCGCACATCAAACCGCGACATCTTCATCGCGACAAAAGCAAGTCTACAGGTGATAGGACCCCAAACGGCTTCAAAACTCAAACAAAAGCCTATGGTTGGTCTTATTTATTGCTCAGGAGGCTTCACACCAAATTTCAGGTCATTCCGACATCGTTTGGCCCAGTTTCAGCTTCTGACGGAAAATCGGCAGCTCTGCGCGACAAAGTCTTCGGCTTTCTCAGGAAATTGGAAACTTTGCAAAATAAAATGCAAGGATTCTCATCAGGTTTCCTACAAAGAAATTAGGCCAATAAATGGTCAAAATGTCAAGGAAAAGTACAGAAGAAAAAGAAAAAAAAAAGCAAAACGGACGCAAAACGGGACACGAAAGGGGGAAAACCCCCCAGGGTCGCAGACCCCTGCGACCCTGGGCCAGGGTCGCCGGCGACCTTGGACCCCGGGGTGGCCGGGAAAGCCCCGGAAACCCCGGTTTTCGCCGTTTTTCGCGATTCGAAGGGCCCAGCCTCTGGTACTTTCCAAAATTCATGCTTTTGAGACACCAAGTCCTCTGACATCCGTCCAAAACAGCGGATAAATCATCAAGAGTATCGAAGACAGTATTGATCGCACCCACGGTCAACCAAAAAAAGTGTGCTTTCCACCCGATCAGATCGAGAAATCGACAGGACAGATGGCACCGACCGCTATTTGGCCACAAACACCTGAAATTACATTTCATCTGATGTCGATCTACATGAAGATCCATCGATGATCATCACAGAAGAATCCCAAAATACGTGGCACTGCCGCGACTCTTCAGCTGCTCGGCGACCACTTAATTGCGATTAATTGACTAGCTTTATTACAGTCATTAATCCATTTCTTTGGACGGCCCAATCGAGAAGCAAGCATTCGGGAGTTACAAGTCAATAGATTCATGGCATTGAACCATGAAACTCCTCCCATCATGGCGATTAAAGGCGATTAAATGCCCTCAATCTCCTCCGGCAATCAGAAGCCAAGAAAAAAGGAGTACAAAATAAACATTCAATTTTTGTAACTCCTCCCATTATGCGGCTTAATGACAATAAAAGCCCATAAACCCACCTAAAAGGCTACCTAAAAGCCTATAAATAGGAGGGCTCTCCAAGAAGAAAAGGACATCAGAAAACAGACAGAGAGACACAGACACACAACATCAACAGACAGCAGACAGAGAAATCCAGAGAAAGGAAAAAGAGAGAAAACTCTGCGGAAATTCTACACCGGCCACCGCAACAAGGTGACAAAAGTCCCTTGGGGGGTACCCCCCCCTAAGGTCCTTGCCTTCTCCTCCTGCCTCCAATGGCTTAGATGTGGTTTTCAGCCCGTCTACTCGGTTTTTTATTGGACATAGGACCTCCTTTTGGTCTTTGTCCTCTAAAAACCTGAGGTTATAGCCAAGCCAAGCGAATCAATAGCATCCTCTGTTCTCATCTGCATGGATGATGGCGAAGCCCACATATGGCTTGCGACCGTCAATCTAAACGAGTCCCCCACAATCTCCTGAGAAGTTAGATCCTCCTTTTTGCTTTTCATTGTAGTTTGTATTTTTTTAAAAGAGACAAAAATCACAACTCTTGTCTTTCATTATTGATAAGAATTGTAAATCGGCTATAAATGCCAAAAATCGGCTATAAACGCCAAAAAATCGGCTATAAACGCCAAAATCGGCTATAAATGCCAAAGAAATCGCCTTTCACGGCAAATCAAGAAAATGTCTCTTTTCTTAAATATATGTGCAATGAAAAACTTGAAAGAAGTTGATTTCCTTTTTACTTGCGAAGGTTGATCTCCGGATCACCACTTGCAATTCCAAGTAAAAATAGAAAATCTGGCACACCCACAAAAAAAGAAATGTTGAGGCACGCCCCCCTTTTGCCCCCCGGTTACGAAAGGGTCGGAACCAAACGGACTCCCACGTCCGCCGACCTCGGTAGGAACCCCGGGCATCCCGGGAGCGCGGTCTATCAAGCTGGCACACCCGGTGGGACTCGTTTATTTGAGAACACGATGCTAGAAATGAAATATTTGCATATAATATATTTTGCTCTATGCTTATATTTCTTTTCTTGATTCCTTGGCTACTTTATAATTGGCCTATGTTGAATTCCGCAAAAAAAAAAAATGAGATGAGATTTTTGTTTGGAAATTTTTAATTCTTTGAATTTATTTCCACTCTTTCTCTTTTCAAAAAAAAAAAAGAAAAAAACAAAAAATCAGATTTCTCATTTTGGATTCAAAATTGAGAAACCTTGATCCGTTCCTATCGTTCATCGCGCTTGCAGAAATGTTGAGCCTGTTCGACTAAGGTTTTGGGCCATGGTTTCTCTTCGATGAGTTCATTAAAAAAAAAATAATAATAATATATATAAAAAAAAGTAAAAAAAAAAGTAAGAAAAATTTTAGATTTCTCAATTTGGATTCAAAATTGAGAAACCTTGATCCGTTCCTATCGTTCATCGCGCTTGCAGAAATGTTGAGCCTGTTCGACTAAGTTTTGGGCCATGGTTTCTCTTGATGAGTTCATTAAAAATATATATATATATATATATATATAAAAAATTTAGATTTCTCAATTTGGATTCAAAATTGAGAACCTTGATCCGTTCCTATCGTTCATCACGCTTGCAGAAATGTTGAGCCTGTTCGACTAGGTTTTGAGCCATTGTTTCTCTTCGATGAATTCATAAAAATAAATAAAATAAATATATATATATATAAAAAAAGAGACATAGACACTAAGGTTAAACACAACTGTGTTCTTTGATCATGGTTGATTCAAAGAAAAGCTCTTGTCCAGAGTGTGGAGACAGCTTGACTGTTCTAGGCAAGGGTCCCTCCAAACGGGTTCATTAAGTAATCCTACCCTTACCTGGGGGCAATTCTATCAATCAAGATTTCATAAGACCGGGTTAGGAGGCCTATGTGTACTCTCTCGTCTTTTAAATAAATTTTTTTCAAAAATAAAATTTTTTAAAAAATAAAAAATAAAAAATAAAAAAAAATTTCAAAAAAAAAATCTTAAAAAAAAATAAATAAAAATAAATAAAAAAAGATTTTTTAAAAAAAAAAAAAAAAAATCTTCAAAATCTTCAAAAAAAAAAAAAACTTCCGTCATTTTGGGTTTAGATTAGAGAAATCTTGGTCTTCTCCTTTCTGAGCACTGGCGCTCGCGGAAATCGCTGAGCCCGTGTTCAGATTGGAGTGCCTTTTGCTCTCTTTGATGAACCCGATATTGGCCTTTCAAAAAAAAAAAAACTCGTCATTTTTAGATTCAGATCCGAGAAATTATGGTTCATTTTTTTTCTGAGCACTGGCGCTCGCGGAAATCGCTGAGCCCGTGTTCAGATTGGAATACCATCTGCTCTCTTTGATGAATCCAATCTTGACCTTTCAAAACAGAGAATCTCATCTCATAGATGCGGTCTCAAAACATTTGTGTCTAGCGGTACTAGTACGCCCTTTCAGGGTCTACTGTATTGAGACCGGCACATTTGTAACTCCAACTTTTATTCTTCTTACCTCGAGCAAGCTCTGCTTCTCGATAAGTCGAATTTAAAGTTCACAATTGCTTCTAGCAGTCACTGGGATGCCCATTCCGGGCTTACCATACCTGCGATCAGAACAATTGTACCTTCTATGGCGTTTTGCCTTCCTCATATTGCTTGGGTCATCTACCTCGAGCAATTTGAAAAGACGAAACCATAGAACTTCCCATTTATGATCATTATATTCTTGTGATTACTAATGGATGTGGTCTTGTTTCAGAAATTTTCAAAAAACTAACAATGGCAGCTTCACTAACCATTACTTTCGACGAAAACAAGCACCAAATCATGCTTCAACAGAAGCAAACCACGCGCACCTACAAGCGCCCCATCAGCTGCCGAAGCGTCAGCTCCTCGGCAACTCTCTGAACTCCGGGTCGACTTCGACTCCCCGGACTATCATCTTCGGGACACTGGACCATTCCCACTTCCCGGGAACAAACTACTCCCTCCAAGAAGCAGAAAACTCGCCTCTCAACGTGTCACTACCATGACACCAAAGGCGAGCACCAGAAGGCCTGAAGCCCGTGGCAGCCCCACGAAGCCTCGACCTGCAAACAACCAGGTCTACCCCAAGACTTGGTCCCCAAGACCTTTACCAAAATAGAGAAGGTCTCCAAACATCCACTAAGCCAGCATACCTGGCCCCACTCAAGGAGAACCAGTTCTAACCCTCTTGCTTACATGAAAGAGGAGAGACCCATCTCCAACTTGACTTCCAAGTCATCCCAGCATGAGCCGGCTTGTTCCTACAAGCCCAAAATCAAGTCAAAGGACAAGAAGACATTCAGAAGAATCCCCTGCTCCTTCAAGCAAAGGACAGCAGAGTGATCCTTCCTCAAGCTCCTCTTCAAAAAGAATGAGCCCCAGCTCAGTCACCAGGACAGTTTCTTCGTTCGAATCACGAAGGATGAATGTCTTGGCTACAAATTCTGAGCCACCACCCCGCAATCCACCTCCAGAAGATGCGATCACCCGCATCCAGCAGTTGGAACAGGGCCAGCAGAGGATTGAAACTCTGATGGAAAACCTTCTCCTCGCCTTCCAAAATCAGGCGACAATGAACCTCCTCCGAATCATCAAGACGACGAGGTAAATAGAGAAGAAAATGAGTCACGCGCCCTTACCAAAAAGGACGTAGACGGTATCCTCGCCAAAGCAAAAGAAGAGGATATACTCAAGGAGCATGGGATCAAGCCACCATATCCCTTATGGATGGACTCGGTCCCGTTCCCCACCAAATTCAAGCATCCTACTCTCCAAACATATACGGGGAAAGGATCAGCTAGACAGCACGTCATCCACTTCAAGATCTTGACGGGAGCTATCGCGGATCAAGATGCACTCAAGATCCGCCTCTTTGCAAGTACCCTAAAAGGTACGGCCTTCGATTGGTACTCCACTCTGCCGGAGGACTCAATCCAAAACTGGGCCATGCTAGAGACACGCTTCCTCACTCACTTCAAAGGTGAAGATCATCCCGCTACTATGGCTCAGCTGTGCAGCCTAAACACAGGGGGGAGATGAATCAACATATGACTTCATTCACAAGTGGAAAGCAATGGCATACAAATGCTCTGATGTATTGCCACAAGCGTCGCTAGTCGACATCTGCCGAAACAAACATGAGAGCCAGAATCCGCTCCATGATCATCGGCAATAAATCAAAAAACCTGGGAGAACTCCTAGAAGCTTCCATGGAAGCTGAAACGGTGATTAAAGACCTCAACAGTCAGAAATCATCAAGAAAAGAGCCAACCGCCATTGCAACCTCTAAACCAAAGAAGAAAGAGGTCCTCAATGTGCAGACCAAGTCAGCTCCCTCAGCCACCAAAGAAAGCTGAAAACAAAGCTGTTGGTAAGAGACCTGAACTCTCAGACGCTTTCAAAGAACGAGTAGAGAAGAAATAACCCGTTTGATGAAGATGTTGATGAAATCTTCGGGGCTCTTTGGCAACGGCAAGCTCACCTTGCCTGAACCAAAAAGACCGGGTGATGTTGGCAAAAACCAACGATCCTCGGTACTGTCCATACCACCAGATGATCTCGCATCCTCTCAATCAATACAAAAACTATGGGTCTGCCTCCGTCAACAGGTGACATGTGGACAAACATCAAAATCACCGAAAAAGAAGATCACTACTTCCTTCAAGGTGATAAACTCAATCGAAGCATCCGAGGAACTGGTTCCTTACCCGACACCAGACGGACAACCGATATGGGTACATCCCGATCTCCGGAAGATGAAAATGGGAGGTCGTGAAAACAAAGCCTACAGCTCAACAGCGAAGGCAGGCTAGGAAACATCTCCTCAAGCTCAAACGGCAAGAGAAGACCCAGCCAAAACTAGAGGTCAAAGAAAAGGCAGAGGCTTCCTTTACCGCTTCACTGGAGGTAACAAAAACAACCCTTCCAGAGATTTCAAAGGGGGTAAGGAAATTCACTCTCAGTGATTTCATGCCACCTCAATTCAAGAAGCCATGCAGGAGGCATCATACTCTTGCAATTCGGTAGTTGGATTCTCCATTGATGGATACGAGTCCAGCGGACACCGATAATGATTCGAACCCAACTACACGGATGAGTGGGAGAATCCCTTGAAACAGGAGAATATCTCTCCGATGAAGAATGGGTTCCCGAGTCTCATCTTATGCCAGTAATCTGGTATAACCCCCTACAGCCACAAGGATCCTGGTCTGATGATGAAAGAAGACCAATAGGCTGTACAAAGAAAATGCTGCTGACCCAGCACCTCTCATTACTCCAGTGGAAATCAACAATGTTGAGCCACAAAGAGATGATGAACAAGAAGATTCCGGCTCCCATACCTGATCTTGAAGAATATGCAAGGATCTTGAAGCGACTCGCTCTAGAACAATGAGCAAGAACGCGTCAACGAGCCTCCTCGCAATCCAGAGCCTAAAGTCCCTGAAGACCACCAGGTACATCCTCCCTTAACTCTTGAAAATGGAGAAAAATTGCTGGGTAGACGATCCTCTCACATCCGAGGATGAGTCTGACTCCGATCAGGCAACGTCTTCCCGTCAGAGCTTCCTGTAATGTGAATAATTCGGGATTATAGCTTTTCCGAAGCATCGTCTGATGAGAGCACTTACAACCTCCGGCGACGCCTAGCAATATATCTTCCGGAGCCACCTCGTCTCACGTGACTTTCACTGAGATGACACCCTCTCAGGTTTCTTCTCCTGAGACTGTGACTTCGAAGTTCACAACCTTCCTGACTGGAAGAATTCCCAGCCATTGATGCTTGGAACGATGAATTAGTCAACGAAGAGGAAAGATTGCTGGATGCTGTTCAGGACTTGTTCCCGGAAAATGCTCCATGCAACACAATCACTGAGGATGGTAACTCTGCTGCTGATACATCCCTCAGCAAATGAAAAACAACAGCCTCTTGATCCTGAAGGACAATCTTCCAAATGAAGACCCTTCTCAAGAAGCTCTCGAAGTTGGTAGAGGCACCCGCTACTGGCCGGGACTACCACAAAAATTTACAACCAATCTTCCTTTACATATGTAAATCCTTCGGGAAAAGATGTTGTAAATGCCCCTAGTGGCAACAATGATGAACATGCAGCCCTAAGGAGGCTTTCAAGTATGACTTGATTGAACATTTCAAGCACATACCTGCACGTCTGCACATCCTAGATTTGTTGCGAATGTCTCCGCACACTCGTGATAATCTCATTTCGGAATTACAAAAGCTGAATGAGGATGTCGACAAACATGCCCCGCAAGTCCTCCAAATTGAAATGGATTACCGGGTCAAAAACTCAGAAGCCTCCTCAAAGGGAGAAACGAAGAAAACTGAGGGATCATGCATTGAATGCCTCTCGGTTAAAAAAGCAGCCAGTGCAAACCATCGCCTTCACAAAGGATGACCTCCTACTTCGCGAAACCAGGCATAACCGAACCCCTGTACTTCACAGGGTATATCAAGGAAATGCCTATGCACAGAGTTCAGATCGACCCAGGTTCTGCACTCAACCTTATCTCCACATCGGCTCTTGAAGAGTTGAGCATCCCACCCCGCAAACTGAGCCACACATCTGTATCTATCTTTGGATACGATGGGAGTACTCAAAGGCCTATCGGCAAAAATCAGGTTCAAATTGCAGATAGGTGATCTTATCTCTGAGGTCACAGTGTATGCAAATAAAGACCCCTTCATGCTACAACATCCTTCTCGGACGCCCTTGGATCCATGAGAATGGTGTTGTCCCTTCAACTCTACATCAATGCATCAAGTTTGTTGGCGACGACGGCATGATACATCGAGTCTTTGCGGACAGAAAACCCTTCAAAGGTAAAGAAAGTCCACTTCGCAGACTCACAGATGTATGAAGGTGAAAAAGAAGAAGAGGAGAAGCATACAGCATCCTTGCCGAAAATATCCAGAAAGATAAAGGCAAAGCTCCTCAACATCACCGGAAGAAAACAACCATCCGGTAAATCTGAAGAGAACATGCAAAACTCCCTTCATACATCTCCCTCAAATCTTCAAAGCCTTTGGTCATCACAACTAAAGTGAAGAAGGCAAACAAAAGCCTGGGGGCAAATTTGTTGTCTTTTTCGTGTCTATCATGCAAGACACGGACTCGGATTCAGAGCCAGAAGACGACACATCGTTAAGCCAAGCTGACACTCAGCAAGTTCAGCCTGCTCTTACTCCAATGGAGACAACTCCTGACATAGAAGATCCTACGTCAGCTTCCTTCGTTGTGCCAGCAACTTCAACAAAGGAAAAGACCGATCTTCTTCCATAGATCGGATGCTTCTTATCAAACTCCATTGCTTGAACCTTTCCAAAATAAAGGTACGCCTCAACTATCCTTATACAGTTCTGTGGCACAAGCTATTATGAAGAAAATGGGCTATGACGCTCAAAACCCAGTCGGTTTGGGAGAAGGACGCGGTATTCTCACGCCATTGGGGCCCGTCTTGACCAAAAGCCCAGCTGGAAGATTGGAAGGACTCTACGGCTATGTAGAAAAGTCTTCACACGGGTTAGGGTATGATCCTGACACTCCCTTGAGACAGTTGACACAAAGGCTTAAAAGTCAATATACAGACCAAGCCTCACATCTCAAATCCATGAAGACAATCGATCTCCCTGGATATCTCTTTGATGAGTCACCTGACAAGATCCAGGAAGCTCATCCAATTGGCACGATTTCTCCGAAAATGAAGAGGAGTTGTCCGATGGCACAGACGTGTGGACTTCTGACCCAGAAGAACCCTCATCTCCAAAAGAAGTAACCTACTTCGACTCGGTTTCAACAGGCGATTGGGATCATCTCATAGCAAGCCTTGGGAAAATTACCGATCAAGAAGACCCGTGGAAAGGAACAAAACCTTGGTCTGGAAATGCCCTTGAAAACCCCAGAAGGTTTCGTTGAGCTGGAAGCCTCCGAAAATATTATGGAGGAACCACCTTCGAACCTTCCAACAGAAGATCCTGTTCAAAAGATAGACTTGGGAACACCAGATAAACCCACGTCCTGTATTCATAAGCAAGAATATAAGGATGATGAGTTACCCGAGTATATCGCTTTTCTTCGTGAGTTCGTTGATTGCTTGCATGGTCTTATGCTGAAATGCCAGGGCTTAGACCCCAAAATAGCAGTTCACAAACTCAATCTTCAAGAAGACATCAAGCTGTCAAGCAAGGCCAAAGAAGATTCCGTCCAGATGTGATGGATAAAATTGAACAAGAAGTTCAAAAACTCAAAAGCGTCGGCTTCATCCGTGAGGAACAACATCCTGAATGGTTGGCCAACATTGTCCCCGTGACAAAGAAAAATGGGCAGATCAGGGTCTGTATTGACTATAGAGACCTGAATGGCGCATGCCCAAAAGATGAATTTCCGCTCCCCATACCAGAGGTAATGATTGATAATACCTGTGGATTCGAGCGAATGACATCATGGATGGTTTCTTTGGCTACAATCAGATAAAGATGCATCCTGAGGATGAGAAACATACATCCTTTCGAACCCCATTTGGTGTGTATTGCTACACTGTAATGCCATTTGGTCTGAAGAATGCTGGTGCCACATATCAGAGGGCTATGATTGAAAATATTCTAAGATATGCAGCACAAGATGGTTGAATGTTACGTTGATGACCTCGCCGTCAAAAGCAAAAGAAAGAAGATCATCTCGAAAACCTTCGAGAAGTCTTCCTCCGGCTTCGCAAACACAAACTGCGAATGAATCCATTGAAATGCTTCTTCGGCGTCTCTTCGGGTAAGTTCCTCGGATTCTTAGTTCGGAAAGCTGGAATAGAGCTTGACCCCATAAAAGTCAAAGCCATTCTAGAAATGCCCTCTCCAAGGACCTTGAGAGAACTCAAAAGGGCTTCAAGGGAGATTGGCCACATCAGACGGTTCATCTCCAATCTTTCGGGAAGTGCCGTCCATTCTCCCGGTTGATGAAAAAAGGTGTAAACTTTGTCTGGGATGCTGACTGTGAAGCTGCCTTCCAAGACATCAAGTCATAACCTGACAAAACCTCCAGTGTTAAGCTGCTCCTACCACTGGAAACCATCTCTTGTACACAAGAGCCCTTGATCACTCTCTGGGAGCTCTGCTTGCGCAATAAAATGATCAAAGAAAAGAAGCTGCTTTATATTACCTCAGCCGCATGCTAGTAGGTGCAAGAGCATCGCTACTCTCCAGTCGAAAAAGAATGTCTTGTCAGTGATGTTCGCCGTACAAAAGCTGCGTCACTACTTGCTTTCCAACACAGTCTACCGGGCTCGAGGGTTCAACCTCTTGAAGGTCCTTGTCACAAAGGCAGGGTAGTCTCTCAATGCTCGACTGGCAAAATGGTCCATCCTTCTGTCACAATTTGATATTAGGTATGTACACAAAAAGCAATCAAAGGGCAAGCTCTAGCGGACTTCCGCGCAGAGCATCCATTGCCTAAGATTCTCCACTCAGAGATGATCTCCCAGACGAACCAGTCTACAATGTGGAGACTTTCTCACAAAGTGCCTCCTGGGACATGTACTTTGACGGTGCAACCAGGACAAATGAAAAAGACAGCTGATCTCGGGAGTTGGCATCCTCTTTGTTAGCCCCGACAAATACATGATTCCACACGCTTTCTCGCTACTGGAACCATGCACAAACAATGCAGCTGAATATCAAGCTCCTGATCTTAGGATTGGAACTCGCCATCGAATCCGGTATCACCATGCTGGAAAGTCTTTGGAGACTCTCAACTGATCGTCAACCAGATGAATCAGAAATTTGAAGTCAGGAAGCCAGATTTGCTGCCCTACTACAACAAGGCACAATCACTTCTGCAAAAGTTTGACATCTGTCACATCACCCACATTCGTAGAGGTGAAAACATACGTGCAGATGCCCTAGCCGGACTTGCCGCATCCATGGCAATCCAGGAAGGGGAAAACATGCAAATCACAGTGTGTGAAAGGAGAATCCTTCCTCCTCTTAACACACACCAAGCAGTTGCTGAATGCACCAAGTGGTCGGAAGTCGGATTTCAATCCTTCAAACTTTCAATTGGCGACTGGAGGGATCCGTTATTGATTACATTATGTTCGGAATCCTACCTGAAGATCCAAAAGAACGGGTAAGCATCCAAAGGCGAACCCCAAGCTTTCATTTGGATATTCCTTCAAAATCCTTTACAGGAAATCCTTCAATGGAGTACTTCTACGCTGCTTGTCACAACAAGAGGCTGAAGAAACACTCAAAGAAGTTCATGCTGGTCTTTGCGGAGCTCATCAGGCTGGACCTAAGCTCTATGATCAGATAAAAAAAGGTAGGATATTACTGGCCTACCATGGTAGCTGACGCAATGCAATTTGCTAAGCGCTGCCAACAATGCCAAGTTCATGGAGATTACATTCACGTGCCTCCAGAATGGCTGCATCCTACAGCGATCTCATGGCCTTTCGAAGCATGGGGTATGGACATCATAGGTCCTATTTCTCCCCCATCAAGCAAAGGTCATCGCTTCATCTTCGCGCTACGGATTACTTCTCCAAGTGGTCAGAAGCATTTGCGTTTAACGAAATGAAGACCTCATCAGTCCTTCAGTTCCTACGCAACCAACATCATTTGTCGTTTCGGCATACCCAAAAGATTCGTCCATGATAACGGACCACAGTTCCGGGATCATCGATTCTACAGGTTCTGCGACAAATACAAAATTCAAGCTGTCCTTCGACTCCATACAATCCGGGCAGCAAACGGATTAGCAGAAGCTTTCAACAAGACACTCTGCAAAATCCTCAAAAAAATGGTCTCTAATCACAAAAGAGACTGGAGCGACAAAATGTCTGAAGCTTTGTGGGCCTATCGAACCACCGTTCGAGGACCAACCCATAGCACACCATTCTCCTTGGTCTATGGATGCGAAGCTGTCGTGCCCTTGGAAGTACAATTCCTTCCTTGAGGGTATCCTTGCAAAATGACATGACTCAAGACAGCAATGTCAAATTGCGACTCCATGAGCTGGACAATCTCGATGAGAGACGGCTCGAAGCTCAACAAAGCATTGAACTTTACCAAGCACGTATGGCAGGATCTTTCGATAAAAAGGTCAGGCAACGCGCCTACAAAAAGAGTGACTTGGTTCTTGCGGTAAAAAAGACCAATGGTCTTCGCTCACAAGTCCAAAGGCAAATTTGAGCCAAAATGGGAGGGACCCTACGTCATCGACAAGGTTTTTCTCTAACGGCGCATACGCACTCCTAAACATGGAAGGTGACAGATGTATGCTGCCCATTACCGGCAAGTTCTTAAAGCGGTACTACCTTGAAGACTTACCCAACTGGGTAAGAGCAATGCCTGTACGGCCAAAAACCGGTTTCTAGGTACACGCTCGCTAAACCCACCCTTTTTTAGAATTTTCATATCAAATGTTGAAATTTCTAGAAATCTAAAACAATGCTTACTTTCATCGTTTCATTGTTCAAAAAAAAAAATCCAAGTTTAGGAACTTTTCCCTAACTTGACCAAAATTTTCAACCCTTGAACCCAAAATTCATGGTTTGAAACAAAATCCGGATTCAGGGATTTCCACCCTAGTCCACCCTGCCTTTTACCGCCAAAATGGTTTTAGGTCAAAACTTATGACCCTCGTGTCTTTAAACAAAAAAAAAAATGGTTTTTTCAAAAACCGCGAGGAAGCGACGCTTAGTCGATACTCGCACAAATCGGAAGCAAGCGAACCACGTTCGACACTTCCAAAATCGCAGGGAAGCGACATTTCGTCGATACTTGCAAAATCCAAAACCGTGGAAACGCAACATTTCAGTTGATATCCACAACCCAAATTTCAAAGGTTAAAAAAAACCTAAAAAACTGTGGAGACGCAACATTTCAGTTGATATCCATAACCCAAAGGTTCGAGAAAACCACAAATTTCAAAATCGTGGGGAAACGACATCAAGTCAGTACCCGCAAAACCAAAATTTTTGAAAAGCAAGGATGCGACATTCCATCGATACTTGCACCCAAATCCGCGAGGATGCGACATTCCATCGATACTCGCAACCGAATGAGTAAGGATGCGACATTCCATCGATACTTGCAAGAACATTCAGCAGGGAGGCGACTTTTAGTCGATACTTGCATTTTTTTGAAAACCAAACCGGCTATAAATGCCACAAACAGGCTATAAATGCCACAAACCGGCTATCAATGCCACCAAAAACAAAACCGGCTATCAATGCCACAAACAAACAAAAAAAAAAAAGAACTTGGATTTCAAAAAAAAACCCGGCTATCAATGCCACCAAAACAAAACAGGCTATCAATGCCACCAAAAACCGGCTATCAATGCCATCAAAACAAACCGGCTATCAATGGCACCAAAATTGGCTATAGATGCCACACAAAAAAAAAAAAAACTCGGCTATCAATGCCACAAGAAAAGCTGGCTCTCATGCCAAAATTGGCTTCCACGCGACAAACAAAAAACCTGGTTTTTATGCCAAAACAATCACTTGACAAAAGATTTTCACAAAATGACAACCTTTTGATCAAATCCCATTTAGCAATTACTTTTATCACAAAAAGATTCAAGTGAGCGTAGGGATAACAAAAAAAGAGCATCCCATTTAGCAATTACTTTTATCACAAAAAGATTAAAGTGAGCGTAGGGATAACAAAAAAAAAAAAAAAAGAAAGAAAGTGTTCACAAGCACTACAAAAAAAAAAAAAGTACCAAAAAAATGCATGTGGTACCAAAAAAAAAGAGAAAGTGTTCACAAACACTACAAAAAAATAAGTACCAAAAAATACAAGTGGTACCAAAAAAAAAAAGAAAAGAGAGAAGGATGATATACAGGAGCTCAATCAAAAATGGTCTCCAGCCAAGAGTTCAGCTCCCCAAGCAAACTTTTAGCCTCATCCGTCAAGGATTCCAAGGCACGCTTCTTCAGGAACCTGCCATGAGATGCTGGAGTGGGCTGTACCCCTTCTTTCACACCAGGAAGCTTACCTCGAGCAGTTTGCCATTGTTCCTCCTCATCAGACTTCCTTTTGAGAACCCGTTCGGCATCTGCAACCTGGTGAATCAGAGCACTCTCCCTGTCGCGAGCCTCTATTATGGCAGTCCACTTGGCAGCGACTTGTGCCTGCAAATGCTCAAGACGTTTCCTGGCCTCATCGACCTCCCTGTCAAGGATGCTAAGGTCATGCGTCAGCCGATGATGGCTAGCTCTTCTAAGTTCCTCTTTCGGACTGCCACCTTCCTGCTTTCTGTAGCCTCATCCAGGTCAGACTTAGCCTTATCAGCAGGATCCAGGAACATCTCCTTGAAGAACTGGTCATCAGCCAAACTCACGGTCTCAAACCATTTGTCACCCAGTGCAATGATCCTATCAACGATCGCCCTGGCACCTGTGACATCCAGACCAGCCTCTTCAGCATCACTGAGAATCTCCTGCACATGCTGGATCATGCCAAATCCGGCTTCCAAATGCCCAGAAAAGAGAGTCTCAATCCAAGAGCTCAGAACTCGCACCACCACCTTCTTCGCAAAAAGAAGAGATGGCCCAGCTGAAGATTCGCCCAACTCCGTTGGTCGGCTACTCATATCATCTGTTGAAAGAGTAACAAAAGAACTCTTTCCAGCTGAAGCTGCTCCTGCTCGGGAAGGAATCTCAGCGCGAGGAATCTCCTCAATATTGTCAGAGCTGGTCCCAGGAATCTCTACCTCTGGATCAACCTCTGGCATCTCTTTCTCTGGAAGCGACGGATCCTCCTCTGCCACTTCAAAACCTGCAAAGGAAACACAAAAAGGTATGAATATGACCCTGTTTGAAAATCATTATCAGAGTTATAACTACAAAATACCTTCTTCGACGACTGGCGGAACACTTTCTTCCTCCATGAACTCATCGGAAGCATCATCAACGTTTGCGTCCATCGATGGTTCAAAGTCATCAGAACCCTGTGGCAAGTCAGCTGACCAAAAAAAAAAGTGTTAGCAAGCCAAGTCACAAACAAAAAAAAAAAGAGCAAAAGAAGTCGTACCAATTGGAGATTCTGGATTTACTCCAGAGTCCCTCGGTTCTTCTTCAGGTGCCTCAACAGGATCCATCACCACCTCATCGGTTGGAACCTCAGGCATCACCAAGTCTTCCTCTGCTAAAAAAAAAAAAGAAAAGCAGAAACAAGAAGCAAATCATAAAAAAAAAAAAAATCCCATGAAAAGAAATGGAAAGAGAAAAAGGAAGAATCATACCTTCACCGACGGTCTCTTCTTCTCGGCTTCTCTTCTCTGGAGGCTCGTCAGCATCCACTGGCACATCCTCATTAATAGTAAGAGGAACTTCCAAGTTAGGAGAGTCCTCATGCTGCCCTTTGCTGCGATGATGACTCCTCCTCCTCTTACTTCTGCGGGCTCGCTTCTTAGAGGAACCTGCCCCGCTGTCAGAGTCAGGTTTACCACTCGACTCCTCACTGGATGGTCTGCTCTTGCCAGTAGACTCCACGGAAGCTTGCCTCTGTGCCGCTTGCATCCAAGCGCCAAGTTCGGCTTCCTCCTGTTCTAGCTGCTCCAAAGCCTCGTCAGGTATTTCTCGAACAGCTTCAGAACCGATGACGCCCTGGTCACCGAGAAAGCCTATCTTGTGCTTCTCTCCAGAAAGGAAGGCCCAAACTTCCTCTCGCCGGATGCCATCCGACTTTCCAAGGCCCTTTCCAGATGCCAGCTTCACATCAAGCTCCTTCCTGGAAAGTCCCCGATATGCCGAGAAGCTCTCCGCGAACCACTTCGCAAAGCCGGCAGTCCGGGAAGTCAGCAACACAGGATAAGAAATCATGGCTGTAGTGTCTTCAGCACTATAGAAAGCCCATGCATTTCTCCCGTCCTGTAAGCCTCCAAAGCGCTTCACCATGCTTGAAGGCACTCCAACAACGCCTTGAGAAAAGCCAAGCTGCAAAGCAAAGCGAGAGGGTACATACGGCTGGATGTCGACGAAAAGATGTCTACGGTACACCA
Source organism: Litsea cubeba (assembly GCA_012931725.1). Classification (NCBI taxonomy): domain Eukaryota; kingdom Viridiplantae; phylum Streptophyta; class Magnoliopsida; order Laurales; family Lauraceae; genus Litsea; species Litsea cubeba. The sequence continues at coordinate 76,771,935 of CM022946.1, read as the reverse complement.
TCATGCCGACACGTATGCTGAAAAGCCACTCTCTCTCTGCATTTGTCAAGGAATAATGCCTTCCCGACCCCGCCCTGGTAGAGTCTCGGGAGGCACCAAATCAAAAGCCTTCTTCCGCAACTCCGGAGAAAGCTTTACTGAAGATTGCCCCATCTCGACGTCCCTGAACCGTCGGATCCTCATACGGGCAAACAAAAGTGATTCAGACACGGCTTTCCCCTTAGCCAGTCGAATCATCAGAGGATCATCATCCAGTGCAACACCCAGCCGATGGAAGCCAGGACAGTGGTATACATACCACGAATAAAAGATATGGGCTGAAAATACCCTATTCATGGGAAGCCCAAGCCGAACCAGAAAAGCAGCAGCCTGCAGTTCGGTACATAGGTAGGAGTAAAGAGCTGGCACCAAAGCAAGCTGCTCTCCAAACGCCATCTGACAAGCCGGAAAAATACAATGCGGCCTGATGTGCGTTCCATCTCCTCCAGCAAAAACAGCCTCATCAAGCCAATAAGTGAGGTACACAGCGAGATCTCTCCTCAGTGCAATGTCAGGACATATGGTGTTTGTACTTGCACAGAAATCTCTCAACTCTTCTTGCATGGCCAAGATCTTCTTTGGATCCTGAGCTCCGGCTTCCTGGGTCATGCTATCAGAAGACTCCCTACTATCAAAAAAGTTAGGGAATGAAGAGCTAAAACTCTTCCAGCTGCTGGATCTAACTTTCGAACCCCCCTTCTCCTTCAAAAATCATAGAAGGCGACGAGCTGAAAGTATAAAAGCCTGAACTCCTCAGACTGCCCCTCGAGGACGCTGTCAATCGGCATAAACTCCTCATAGAGCTTGCCGAGGATGGGCAATCCGGTAATGGCGCTCAGCTCCTTCAAAGAAAAACCAATCTCACCATTCGTCACAACGAAGGTATTGGTTTGTGGGAGGAATGACTCCAGCATAGCCATGAAGGCCTCATCGGAAAAGATCACGGTCTCCCTAAAGGCGCGGACCGCATCAAAAATCCCGGCTTCCTTCAAAACGGCGCCACCAATCAGCAGGACGCGATCAGTCCACGACTTCCACTCGGAGTCAGCATTGAAACGACCTCGAAGTCGAAAAGGCTTGATCCAATTGCTGCAGTCACCGCTGAAAATACCAAGGCCCACCGGTCTCAAATCGACCGACGGATAATCAGAGCCCTGGTAGCCGCTGGATGGCATCAACAGGTCCATGTCAACAGGCGACCTCTCCGTATATCCAGGAGAACCGCCAACAAAAACCCCGGTCTTGATTACATTTGTCCTTCTCACCCAGCTTGGAGGATCTTCCCTCTTAGGGCATGTGGGGGCAAGGCTCAGAATCGAGACGGTGCGATCAAACATCGAAAAGGGTAGTAACAGTCTTCTTCTCACCATCTGCTGTGAAGGAAAACTGAAAACATCTCCTCTGGTATGTAATGTCATCAGGCACTGCATCACCAAAGAAGAAGGTAGGCTTGGGCAAAACGCTCTGATCTTCCATCACCCATGGACGACTGCTTACCACGATCTTATAGAATTCCTCTCCCTTGAGAGTGATCAGTCGCTGCCTCATCTCATCTCTGTTGAGGGAGTCGCACTCTTCCAGATTTCTCTCAACATACTGGACCTTCTCAAAAGCCTTATGAACGGCCGGATTAGAAGATCTAGAGGATCGACGAGGTACGCTTGTAGCAGGCTCTTTACCCTTGTTCGCTCTGGAGGAACCACCTGAAAAGGATGGAAAAGAAAAAGATCAAACATCAAAATGACAGAATCTCGCTAAAAGAAATCTGGCGAAATTTTGACATGATGACGGGGCAATTCCGAAGAAAAGGAACTATCCCGAAAGAAATAGAAAGCTTGAAGATGGGCTCAACATCGCTGCGAGCTCCGAAACTCCAAACTTTCGAAACCTAAAAGTCTCCGCAAAATCAGGAAGGGCTCAACATCACTGCGAGCTCCAAATTCCCAAATTTGCGAAAACTTTCAGGTATGCTATCACATCATGCTACAAATTTAATTTACAAATTGAATGCATGCATGAACATCTTGGTTTGCGAAAAAAAAATGCATTATCATGATGAGCAAAAAGAAAAAAAAAAGAAAAAGAAACTTTCTCTAAAAAAAAAAAGAGGGGAAAGAAAACAAAAAAAAAAAAAAAAAAAAGAAAAAGAAACTTTCTCTAAAATAAAAGAGAGGGGAAAGAAAACAAAAAAAGAAAGAAAAGAAACTCTCTAAAAAAAAAACGGGGGAGGGAAAAAAAAAAGAGAAAAAAAAGAGGGCTGGCCCACAGGCCACGTGGCCGTACGGCCAGATCCGTACGGATCTGTCCGTACGGCCCACAAAAAAAAAAAAAAAAAAACATGAAAAAAAAGAAGAAAAGAAAGCAAAAAAAAAAAAAACCCGTGTGAAAAAAAAAGGGAGGCAAACACGTGGAAAAGAAAAAAAGAAGAAAAGAAAAGAAAGAAACAAAAAAAAAAAAGAACTTTATTTTTCCTACAATGGAGTTTTATTGAAAAAAAAGGAGAACTTACTTGAAGCCATTGATGGAGAAGAAGAAGAAAAGTCTTGAAGATCTTGAAGAAGAAGAACTTTTGGTCTTGAAGCCCTCTTGAGATTATTGCAAAAGAAAGTAATAAGAGCAAGAGATCCAACCTTCTCCTTGCTTTTATAGAGGAGAGCAAACCAAAGAAGGAAAGAAGAAAGAGGTAAGTGTTACTAATTAGTAACCTTACCAAAAGAAAGAGATTAGAAAGATTCTTTCCCAAAAGAAAGATATCTTGAGAGATTTTCTCCTAAAAGATATAATCTATGACGGATTCTTTCCCAAAAGAAAGATATCTTGAGATATTCTATCCCAAAATAAAGGGATCATGAGAGATTCTCTCCAAGTAAAGATATTCTTAGATATTCTCTATCCAAATGAGATATTTTTGGATATTCTTTACAAAAATGACACCATATGAGATCTAAGCCATTTCAAAAGCTTAAGGTCCCATGGGTTAGCCCATATGAGCCAGGTTTGACCACCTAGGCACAAAAAAAAAAGAAAAAAAAATCTTGGGCTTTTAGTCAAAGAGAAATCCCTCTTACCAAGAGCATACAAAAATGGTTCCATGCCTCTTTTGAGTTGATTGGACCATACAAAAGAAAATTCCAAGCCCCATGAGCTTCCAAAAATCAAACCATCCAGCCTCATCTACCAAATTGAGCCAAAATCTTGAAATTGACATTCCACAAAAATCAAACCAAATCATGGTCCCCTAAGTTGCCACATACAGCTTGTTAGGTCACAAGACCAAAACCAAAAACCAAAACCTGATCCCCTAAACTTGCCACATACAGCTTGTTAGGTCACACGATCAAAACCAAACCCGACCCCCTAACCTGCCACATATAGCCTGTTAGGTCACAAGGTCAAAACCCAAATCCACATCCCTGATGTCATCTTCAAAACTTTGCCTCGAGATGGTACGCGATCCCTTTCACTACCATAAAATTCCCCTGGAAGCTCAAAAGGCTACAAATACCAAAAAGAAAGATTGCTCAAAGACTCTTGGTCAAGTCATAGGCTCTCCTTCAAAAATCTCTTCGAGGCACATCGACTACAAAAGTTAAGCAACTCGCCGCTGTACCTCGAGGGGGCATTTGTTGACACCAAAAATGTCACTTTGCCTCTTCAAGATTCAAAGAGCTACATGAAGTCGCAACCTGCCATAAATAGGCAATGCTGCTTCCAAAAATCAAATCTTGTCAGAATCAAACAAAAACTGCAAGATTCTTCCAGACAGCCAAAAGAGGAGTACACAAGAAGTTTCGGGCCATTTCAAAATCATTTGGCCTAACTTCGCTTCTTCGACAGCCGAAAAGGAGCTCTCGGCGACAAAAGCTCTCCGGGACCATGGTTTCCAAGACAGAGCCTATGGATCATCTTAAAATGACTCCAATAGGTTCCCTGTCAAATTTTCAAGTCAATCGGACATCGGTTGACCGCACATCAAACCGCGACATCTTCATCGCGACAAAAAGCAAGTCTACAGGTGATAGGACCCCAAACGGCTTCAAAACTCAAACAAAATCCTATGGTTGGTCTTATTTATTGCTCCGGAGGCTTCACACCAAATTTCAGGTCATTCCGACATCGTTTGGCCCAGTTTCAGCTTCTGACGGAAAATCGGCAGCTCTGCGCGACAAAGTCTTCGGCTTTCTCAGGAAATTGGAAACTTTGCAAAATAAAATGCAAGGATTCTCATCAGGTCTCCTACAAAGAAATTAGGCCAATAAATGGTCAAAATGTCAAGGAAAAGTACAGAAGAAAAAAGAATAAAAAAAAAGCAAAAACGGACGCAAAACGGGACACGAAAGGGGGAAAACCCCCCCAGGGTCGCAGACCCCTGCGACCCTGGGCCAGGGTCGCCGGCGACCTTGGACCCCGGGGTCGCCGGGAAAGCCCCGGAAACCCCGGTTTTCGCCGTTTTTTCGCGATTCGAAGGGCCCAGCCTCTGGTACTTTCCAAAATTCATGCTTTTGAGACACCAAGTCCTCTGACATCCGTCCAAAACACGGATAAATCATCAAGAGTATCGAAGACAGTATTGATCGCCACCCGGTCAACCAAAAAAGTGTGCTTTCCACCCGACCGATCGAGAAATCGACAGGACAGATGGCACCGACCCGCTATTGGCAACAAACACCTGAAATTACATGGTCATCTGATGTCGATCTACATGAAGATCCATCGATGATCATCAACAGAAGAATCCCAAAAGACGTGGCACGGCCCGCGACTCTTCAGCTGCTCGGCGACCACTTAATGCGATTAATTGACTAGCTTTATTACAGTCATTAATCCATTTCTTTGGACGGCCCAATCAGAAGCAAGCATTCGGGAGTTAGAAGTCAAGAGATTCATGGCATTTAACCCATGAAACTCCTCCCATCATGGCGATTAAAGGCGATTAAATGCCCTCAATCTCCTCCGGCCAATCAGAAGCCAAGAAAAAGGAGTTACAAAATAAACAATTCAATTTTGTAACTCCTCCCATTATGCGGCTTAATGACAATAAAAGCCCATAAACCCACCTAAAAGGCTACCTAAAAGCCTATAAATAGGAGGGCTCTCCAAGAAGAAAAGGACATCAGAAAACAGACAGAGAGACACAGACACACAACATCAACAGACAGCAGACAGAAATCCAGAGAAAGGAAAAAGAGAGAAAACTCTGCGGAAATTCTACACCGGCCACCTCAACAAGGTGACAAAAGTCCCTTGGGGGGTACCCCCCCCCCTAAGGTCCTTGCCTTCTCCTCCTGCCTCCAATGGCTTAGATGTGGCTTTTCAGCCCGTCTACTCGGTTTTTTATTGGACATAGGACCTCCTTTTGGTCTTTGTCCTCTAAAAACCTGAGGTTATAGCCAAGCCAAGCGAATCAATAGCATCCTCTGTCCTCATCTGCATGGATGATGGCGAAGCCCACATATGGCTTGCGACCGTCAATCTAAACGAGTCCCCCACAATCTCCTGAGAAGTTACATCCTCCTTTTCTTGCTTTTCATTGTAGTTTGTATTTTTTTAAAAGAGACAAAAATCACAACTCTTGTCTTTCATTATTGATAAGAATTGTAAATCGGCTATAAATGCCAAAAATCGGCTATAAACGCCAAAAAATCGGCTATAAACGCCAAAATCGGCTATAAATGCCAAAAAAATCGCCTTTCACGGCAAATCAAGAAAATGTCTCTTTTCTTAAATATATGTGCAACGGAAAACTTGAAAGAAGTTGATTTCCTTTTTACTTGCGAAGGTTGATCTCCGGATCACCACTTGCAATTCCAAGTAAAAATAGAAAATCTGGCACACCCACAAAAAAAGAAATGTTGAGGCACGCCCCCCTTTTGCCCCCCGGTTACGAAAGGGTCGGAACCAAACGGACTCCCACGTCCGCTGACCTCGGTAGGAACCCCGGGCATCCCGGGAGTGCGGTCCATCAATCTCGAAGACCTTCGAGAAGTCTTCCTCCGGCTTCGTAAACACAAACTGCGAATGAATCCTTTGAAATGCTTCTTCAGCATCTCGTCGGGTAAATTCCTCGAATTCTTAGTTCGGAAAGCTGGAATAGAGCTTGACCCTATAAAAGTCAAAGCCATTCTAGAAATGCCCTCTTCAAGAACCTTGAGAGAACTCAAAGCGCTTCAAGGGAGATTGGCCTACATCAGACGGTTCATCTCCAATCTTTCAGGGAAATGTCGTCGATTCTCCCGGTTGATGAAAAAAGGTGTAAACTTTGTCTGGGATGCTGACTGTGAAGCTGCTTTCCAAGACATCAAGTCATACCTGACAAAACCTCCAGTGTTAGCTGCTCCTACCATTGGAAAACCATTCATCTTGTACACAAGAGCCCTTGATCACTCTTTGGGAGCTCTGCTTGCGCAAGAAAATGATCAAAGAAAAGAAGTTGCTCTATATTACCTCAGCCGCATGCTAGTAGGTGCAGAGCATCGCTACTCTCCAGTCGAAAAAGAATGTCTTGCAGTGATGTTCGCCGTATAAAAGCTATGTCACTACTTACTTTCCAACACAGTCTACCTGGTCTCGAGGGTCAACCTCTTGAAGGTCCTCGTCACAAAGGCAGGTTCTCTCAACGCTTGACTGGCAAAATGGTCCATCCTTCTGTCACAATTTGATATTAGGTATGTACCACAAAAGGCAATTAAAGGGCAAGCTCTAGCGGACTTCCTCGCAGAGCATCCATTGCCTAAAGATTCTCCGCTCAGAGATGATCTCCCAGACGAACCAGTCTACAATGTGGAGACTTTCTCACAAAGTGCTTCCTGTGACATGTACTTTGACGGTGCAACGAGTACAAATGAAAAAAGGCAGCTGATCTCGGGAGTTGGCATCCTTTTTGTTAGCCCCGACAAATACATGATTCCATACACTTTCTCACTACAGGAACCATGCACAAACAATGCAGCTGAATATCAAGCTCTGATCCTAGGATTGGAACTCGCCATCGAATCCGGTATCACCATGCTGGAAGTCTTTGGAGACTCTCAACTGATCGTCAACCAGATGAATCAGAAATTTGAAGTCAGGAAGCCAGATTTGCTGCCTTACTACAACAAAGCACAATCGTTTCTGCAAAAGTTTGACATCTGTCACATCACCCACATTCGTAGAGGTGAAAACATACGTGCAGATGCCCTGGCTGGACTTGCCGCATCTATGGCAATCCAGGAAGGGGAAAACATGCAAATCACAGTGTGCAAAAGAAGAATCCTTCCTCCTCTTAACACACACCAAGCAGTTGCTGAATGCCACCAAGTGGTTGGAAGTCGGATTTCAATCCTTCAAACTTCAATCGGCGACTGGAGGGATCCGTTCATTGATTACATTATGTTCGGAATCCTACCTGAAGATCCATAAGAACGGGTAAGCATCCAAAGGCGAACCCCAAGCTTTCATTTGGATATTCCTTCAAAATTCTTTTACAGGAAATCCTTCAACGGAGTACTTCTATGCTGCTTGTCACAATAAGAGGCTGAAGAAACACTCAAAGAAGTTCATGCTGGTCTTTGCGGAGCTCATCAGGCTGGTCCCAAGCTCTATGATCAGATAAAAAGGTTAGGTTATTACTGGCCTACCATGGTAGCTGACGCAATGCAATTTGCTAAGCGCTGCCAACAATGCCAAGTTCATGGAGATTACATTCACATGCCTCCAGAATGGCTGCATCCTACGGCGATTTCATGGCCTTTCGAAGCCTGGGGTATGGACATCATAGGTCTTATTTCTCCCCCTTCGAGCAAAGGTCATCGCTTCATCTTCGCCGCTACGGCTTATTTTTCCAAGTGGTCAGAAGCATTTGCGTTCAACAAAATGAAGACCTCATCAGTCCTTCAGTTCCTGCGCACCAACATCATTTGTCGTTTCGGCATAACCAAAAGATTCGTCCATGATAACGGACCACAATTCCGGGATCATCGATTCTACAGGTTCTGCGACAAATACAAAATCTAAAGCTGTCCTTCGACTCCATACAATCCGGCAGCAAACGGGTTAGCAGAAGCTTTCAACAAGACACTCTGCAAAATCCTCAAAAAACGGTCTCTAGTCACAAAAGAGACTGGAGCGACAAAATGTCTGAAGCTTTGTGGGCCTATCGAACCACCGTTCGAGGACCAACCCATAGCACAACATTCTCCTTGGTCTATGGATGTGAAGTTGTCGTGCCCTTGGAAGTACAAATTCCTTCCTTGAGGGTATCCTTGCAAAATGACATGACTCAAGAAAGCAATGTCAAATTGTGACTCCATGAGCTGGACAATCTCGATGAGAGATGGCTCGAAGCTCAACAAAGCATTGAACTTTACCAAGCACGCATGGCAGGATCTTTCGACAAAAAGGTCAGGCAACGTGCCTACAAAAAGAGTGACTTGGTTCTTGTGGTAAAAAGACCAATGGTCTTCGCTCACAAGTCCAAAGGAAGATTTAAGCCAAAATGGGAGGGACCCTACGTCATCGACAAGGTTTTCTCCAACGGTGCATACGCACTCTTAAACATGGAAGGTGACAGATGTATGTTGTCCATCAACGGCAAGTTCTTAAAGCGGTACTACCCTTGAAGACTTACCCAACTGGGTAAGAGCAATGCCTGTACGGCCAAAACCGGTTTCCAGGTACACGCTCGCTAAACCCACCATTTTTTAGAAATTTCATATCAAATGTTGAAATTTCTAGAAATTTAAACAATGCTTACTTTCATCGTTTCATTGTTAAAAAAAAAACCCATGTTTAGGAACCTTTCCCTAACTTGACCAAAATTTTCAACCCTTGAACTCAAAATTCATGGTTTGAAACAGAATCCGGATTCAGGGATTTCCACCCTAGTCCACCCTACCTTTTACCGCCTAAATGGTTTTAGGTCAAAACTTATGACCCTCGTGTCTTTAAAAGAAAAAATTGTTTTTTCAAAAAGCTGCGGGGAAGCGACGTTTAGTCGATACTCGCACAAATCGAAAACATGCGAACCATGTTCGACACTTCCAAAATCGCAGGGAAGCGACATTTCGTCGATACTTGCAAAATCCAAAACCGTGGAGATGCAACATTTCAGTTGATATCCACAACCCAAATTTCAAAGGTTCAAAAAAACCTAAAAACCGTGGAGACGCAACATTTCAGTTGATATCCACAACCCAAATTTCAAAGGTTCGAAAAAACCTAAAAAAACCATGGAGACGCAACATTTCAATTGATATCCACAACCAAAATTTCAAAGGTTCGAAAAAACCTAAAAAAACCATGGAGACGCAACATTTCAGTTGATATCCATAACCCAAAGGTTCGAGAAAACCACAAATTTTAAAAATCGTGGGGAAACGACATCAAGTCAGTACCCGCAAAACCAAAATTTTTTAAAAGCAAGGATGCGACATTCCATCGATACTCGCACCCAAATCCGCGAGGATGCGATATTCCATCGATACTCGCAACCGAATGAGCAAGGATGTGACATTCCATCGATACTTGCAAGAACATTCAGCAGGGAGGCGACTTTTAGTCGATACTTGCATTTTTGAAAACCAAACCGGCTATAAATGCCACCAAAACAGGCTATAAATGCCACAAACCGGCTATAGATGCCACCAAAACAAACCGGCTATCAATGCCACAAACCAAAAACTTTGGCTTTCAAAAAAAAAACTCGGCTATCAATGCCACAAAAAAGCTGGCTCTCATGCCAAAAATCGGCTTCCATGCCACAAACAAAAATCTGGCTTCCATGCCAAAACAATCATTTGACAAAAGATTTTCACAAAATGACAAGCTTTTGATCAAATCCCATTTAGCAATTACTTTTATCACAAAAAGATTTAAGTAAGCATAGGGAAAACAAAAAAAAAGAGCATCTCATTTAGCAATTACTTTTATCACAAAAAGATTTAAGTAAGCGCAGGGAAAACAAAAAAAAAAGAGCATCCCATTTAGGAATTACTTTCATCACAAAAAGATTTAAGTGAGCGTAGGGAAAACAAAAAAAAAGAGTACAAAAAAAATACATGTGGTACCAAAAAAAAAGAAGAAAGTGTTCACAAGCACTACAAAAAAAAGTACAAAAAAAATACAAGTGGTACCAAAAAAAAGAGAAGGATAGTTTCTACTACAAAAATCAGGAGCTCAGCCAAAAATGGTCTCCAACCAAGAGTTCAGCTCCTTAAGCAAACTTTTGGCCTCAGCCGTCAGGGATTCCAAGTCACGCTTCTTTAGGAACTTGCCATGAGATGCTGGGGTGGGCTGTAACCCTTCTTTTACACCGGGAAGCTTATCCCGAGCAGTTTGCCATTGTTTGTTCTCTTCAGACTTCCTTTTAAGAACTCGATTGGCATCTGCAACCTGGCGAATCCGAGCACTCTCCCTGTCGCGAGCCTCTGTTATTGCAGCCCACTTGGCAGCGACTTGTGGCTGCAGATGCTCAAGACGTTTCCTGGCCTCATCGACCTCCCTATCAAGGATGTTAAGGTCATGCGTCAGCAATGATGGCTAGCTCTTCTAAGTTCTTCTCTCGGACTATCTGCTTCCTGTTTTGTGTAGCCTCATCCAGGCTAGACTGAGCCTTATTCGCAGGGTCCAGGAGCATCTCCCTGAAGATCTGGTCGTCAGGAAAACCCATGGTCTCAAACCACCTGTCACCCAGCTCAATGATCCTATCAACGATCGCCCTGGCACTTGTGACATCCAGACCAGCCTCATCGGCATCACCGAGAATCTCACGCACATGCTAGATCATCCCAAATCCAGCATCTAAGTGCCCATAAAGCAGAGCCTCAATCCAAGAGCTCAGAACCCGCACCACCACCTTCTTCGTAAAAAGAAGAGATGGCCCCGCTGATGATTCGCCCAACTCCGTTGGTCAGCTGATCATGTCATCACCCGTTGGAAGAGTAACAAAAGAACTCTTTTTTCAGTTAAAGCTGCTCTTGCTCGGGAAGGAATCTCAGCACGAGGTATCTCCTCAACAGTGTCAGAACTGGTCCCAGGAGCCTCTACCTCTGGATCGACCTCTGGCATCCCTTGCTCTGGTTCTGAAGGAAGCGACGGACTCTCCTCTGTCACCTCAAAACCTGCCAAAGAAACACAAAAAGGTATGAATATGATCCTGTTTGAAAATCATTATCAGGGTTATTACTACAAAATACCTTCTTCGACGACTAGCGGAAGACTCTCTTCCTCCATGAACTCATCGGAAGCATCATCAACATTTGCATCCATCGATGGTTCAAAGTCATCGGAATCCTGTGGCAAGTCAGCTGACAAGAAAAAATGTTGGCAAACCAAGTCACAGATAAAAAAAAAGAAGAAAGAAAAAGAAGTCATGCCAATTGGAGATTCTGGATTCACTCCAGAGTCCCCGGTTATTCTTCAGGTGCCCCGACAGGATTCGTCACCACCTCATCGGTTGGAACCTCAGGCATCACCAAGTCTTCCTCTGCTAAAAAAAAAAAGAAAAGTAGAAACAAAAAGCAAATTAGAACATGGAAAAATCCCATGAAAAGAAATGGAAAGAGAAAAAGTAAGAATCATACCTTCACCGACGGTCTCTTCTTCTCGGCTTCTCTTCTCTGGAGGCTCGTCAGCACCCACTGGTACATCCTCATTGATAGTAAGAGGGACTTCCAAGCCAGGAGAGTCCTCATGCCGCCCCTTGCTACGATGATGACTCCTCCTCCTCTTACTCCTACGGGCTCGCTTCTTGGAGGAACCTGCCCCGCTGTCAGAGTCAGGTTTCCCACTTGACTCCTCACTGGATGGTCTACCCTTCTCAGTAGACTCCACAGAAGCTTGCCTCTGTGCCACTTGCATCCAAGCACCAAGTTCGGCTTCCTCCTGTTCTAGCTGCTCTAAAGCCTCATCAGGTATTTCTCGAACAACTTCAGAACCAATGACTCCCTGGTCACCGAGAAAGCCTATCTTGTGCTTCTCTCCAGAAAGGAATGCCCAAACTTCCTCTCGCCGGATGCCATCCGACTTTCCAAGGCCCTTTCTAGATGCCAGCTTCACATCAAGCTCCTTCTTGGAAAGTCCCCGATATGCCGAAAAGCTCTCCGCGAACCACTTCGCAAAGCCGGCAGTCTGGGAAGTCAACAACACAGGATAAGAGATCATGGCTGTAGTGCCTTCAGCACTATAGAAAGCCTATGCATTTCTCCCATCCTGTAAACCTCCAATGCGCTTCACCATGCTTGAAGGCACTCCAACAACGCCTTGAGAAAAACCCAACTGCAAAGCAAAGCGAGACGGTACATATGGTTGGATGTCGACGAAAATATGTCTGCGGTACACCATCGTGCCGACACGTATGCTGAAAAGACACTCCTTCTCTGCATTCGTCAAGGAGTAATGCCTTCCCGACCCCGCCCTGGTAGAGTCTCGGGAGGCACCAAAATCAAAAGCCTTCTTCCGTAGCTCTGGAGAAAGCTTCACTGAAGACTGCCCCATTTCGACGTCCCTGAACCGTCGGATCCTCATGCGGGCAAACAAAAGTGATTCGGACACGGCTTTGCCCTTAGCCAGCTGAATCATCAGAGGATCATCATCCTGTGCAGCACCTAGCTGGTGGAAACCAAGACAGTGGTACACGTACCACGAATAGAAGATGTGGGCTGAAAATACAATATTCATGGAAGCCCAAGCCGAACCAAAAAAGCAGCAGCCTGCAGTTCGGTACACAGGTAGGAGTAAAGAGCTGGCACCAAAGCAAGCTGCTCTCCAAACGCCATCTGACAAGCCAGAAAAATATAATGCGGCCTGATGTGCGTTCCATCTCCTCCAGCAAAAATAGCCTCACCAAGCCAATAAGTGAGGTAAACAACGAGATCTCTCCGCAGTGCAATGTCAGGACATATGGCGTTTGTACTCACACAGAAATCTCTCAACTCTTCTTACATAGCCAAGATCTTCTTCGAACTTGGATCCTGAGCCCTGGCTTCCTGGGTCACACCATCAGAAGAGTCCTTGCTATCAAAAAAGACCTCTCCGTATATCCAGGAGAACCGCCAACAAAAACCACGATCTTGATTACATTGGTCCTTCTCACCCAGCTTGGAGGATCTTCCCTCTTAGAGCACGTAGGGGCAAGGCTCATGAACGAGACAGTGTGATCAAACGTCGACCGGGTAGCAACAGTCTTCTTCTCACCATCTGTTGTGAAAGAAAACTGAAAACATCTCCTCTGGTATGTCATGTCATCAGGGGCGGCATCACCAAAGAAGAATGTAGGCTTGGGTAAAACACTCTGATCTCCCATCACCCATGGACGACTGCTTACCATGATCTTATAGAATTCCTCTCCCTTGAGAGCGATCAGTCGCTGCCTCATCTCAACTCTGTTGAGGGAGTCGCACTCTTCCAGATTTCTCTCAACATACTGGACCTTCTCAAAGGCCTGCTGAACGGCCGGATTAGAAGATATAGCAGATCGATGAGGCATGCTTGTAGCAGGCTCTTTACCCTTGTTCGTTCTGGAGGAGCCACCTGCAAAGGTTGGAAAAGAAAAAGATCAAACATCAACATGACAGAATTTCGCTAAAAAAAATCTGGCAAAATTTTGACATGACTCCGGGGCAATTCTGAAGAAAATGAACTATCCCGAAAGAAATAGAAAGCTTGAAGATGGGCTCAACATTGTTGCGAGCTCCGAAACTCCAAACTTTCGAAACCTCAAAGTCTCCGCAAAATCAGAAAAGGCTCAACATCGCTGCGAGCTCTAAATTCCCAAATTTGCGAAAACTTTCAGGTATGCTATCACATCATGCTACAATTCAATTTTCAAAAAAATGCATTATCATGATGAACAAACAAAAAAGAAAGAAACTTTCTCAAAAAAAAAGGGAAAGAGAAAGAAAACAAAAAAAAAAAAGAAAAAAGGGACTGGCCCACAGGCCGTGGCCCACGGGCCACGTGGCCGTACGGCTAGATCCGTACGGATCTGTCCGTACGGCCCACAAAAGAAACAAAAAAAATGCAAAAAAAAGAAAGAAAAAGAAAGCAAAAAAAAAATGTGTGAAAAAAGAAGAAGCAAACACGTGGAAAAGAAAAAAAAAGAAGAAAAGAAAAGAAAGAACCTTTTCTTTTCTACAATTGGGTTTTCTTGAAAAAGGGAACTTACTTGAAACCATTAATGGAGAAGAAGAAGAAAAGTCTTGAAGATCTTGAAGAAGAAGAACTCTTGGTCTTGAAGCCCTCTTGGGATTGTTGTAAAAGAAAGCAATAAGAGCAAGAGATCCAACCTCCTCCTTGCTTTTATAGAAGAGAGCAAACCAAAGAAGGAAAGAAGAAAGAGGTAAGTGTTACTAATTAGTAACCTTACCAAAAGAAAAAAATTAGAAAGATTCTTTCCCAAAAGAAAGATATCTTGAGAGATTCTCTCCCAAAAAGAAATCAATGAGAGATTTTCTCCCAAAAGATAGGATCAATAAAAGATTCTTCCTCAAAGGAAGATATCTTGAGATATCCTATCCCAAAATAAAGGGAACATGAGAGATTCTCTCCAAATAAAGATATTCTTAGATATTATCTATCCAAAGGAGATATTTTTAGATATCCTTTACAAAAATGACACCATATGAGATCTAAGCCATTTCAAAAGCTTAAGGTCCCATGGGTTAGCCCATATGAGCCAAGTTTGACCACCTAGGCACACAAAAAAAAAAAATTTTTTTTTTCTTTTAGTCAAAGAGAAATCCCTCTTACCAAGAGCATACAAAAATGGTTCCATGCCTCTTTTGAGTTGATTCGACCATACAAAAAAGAATTCCAAGCCCCATGAGCTTCCAAAAATCAAACCATCCAGCCTCATCTACCAAATTGAGCCAAAATCTTGAAATTGACATTCCACAAAAATCCAAACCAAATCCTGGTCCCCTAACTTGCCACATACAGCCTGTTAGGTCACAAGACCAAAACCAAAAACCAAAACCTGATCCCCTAACTTGCCACATACAGCTTGTTAGGTCACAAGATCAAAACCAAAATTGATCTCCCAACATTCCACATACAGCTTGTTGGGTCACACGGTCAAAACCAAACCCGACCCCCTAACCTGCCACATACAACCTGTTAGGTCACAATGTCAAAACCCAAATCCACATCCTTGTTGTCATCTTCAAAACTTTGCCTCGAGATGGTACGCGATCCCTTTCACTACCATAAAATTCCCCTGGAAGCTCAAAAGGCTACAAATACCAAAAAGAAAGACTGCTCAAAGGCTCTTGGTCAAGTCCCAGGCTTTCCTTCACAAATCTCTTCGAGGCACATCGACTACAAATGATAAGCAACTCGTCGCTGCACCTCGAGGGGGCATTTGTTGACAACAAAAATGTCACTTTGCCTCTTCAAGATCCAAAGAGCTACATGAAGTTGTAACCTGCCATAAATAGGCAATGCTACTTCTAAAAAATCAAATCTTGTCAGAATCAAACAAAAACTGCAAGATCCTTCAAGACAGCCAAAAGAGGGGTACACAAGAAGTTTCTAACCATTTCAAAATCAATTGGCCTAACTTCGCTTCTCCGGCAGCTGAAAAGGAGCTCCCGGCGGCGAAAGCATCAGAGACACCAAATTTTTTATCAGAGCCGATGGATGGTCTCAAAATACATCCAATAGGCTCCACGTCAAGTTCCGAGTCAAACCGACAACGTTTGACCCTACATCAACCCTCGAACAGCTAAATCAAGCCTCTCGGCGGCGAGAACCACCGAGGCCATCACTCATCAGATAGAGCACATGGACGGCTTCAAAATGCTTGCAAAGGGTTACACGTCAAATTTCAGGTCATTTTGACAACATTTGACCATACTTTGACGCTCGGAAGCCAAATCAGGCCTCTCGGTGGCAAAGCTCCCCGGGACCATGGTTTCCAAGACAGAGCCTATAGATCATCTTAAAATGACTCCAATAGGTTCCCTGTCAAATTTCAAGTCAATCGGACATCGGTTGACCGCACATCAAGCCACGACATCTTCATCGCGATAAAAACAAGTCTACTGGTGATAGGACCCCAAAAGGCTTCAAAACTCAAACAAAAGCATATGGTTGGTCTTATTTATTAATCAGCAGGTTTCACCCCAAATTTCAGGTCATTTCGACATCGTTTGACCCAATATCAGCTTCTGACGGAAAATCGGCAGCCCTACGCGACAAAGTCTTCGGCTTTCTCAGAAAATTAGAAACTTTGAAAAATAAAATGCAAGGATTCTCATCAGGTTTTCTACAGGGAAATCAGGCCAATAAATGATAAAAAATGTCAAGGAAAAATACAGAAGAAAAAAGAATAAAAAACAGCAAAAACGGACACAAAACGGGACAAAAGGGGGAAAACACCCCCCAGGGTCGCAGACCTGGGGCCCGGGAACGCCCAGTGGGCCCCGAAAACCTCGTTTTTCATCGTTTTTCATGATTCGAAGCGTTTGGCCTCTGGTATTTTCCAAAATTCATACTTTTGAGACACCAAATCCTCTGACATCCGTCAAAAACACGGGTTAATCATCAAGAGTATCGAAATCAACATTGATAGCCAACTGGTCAACCAAAAAAAAAGTGTGCTTTCTACCCGACCGATCGAGAAATCGACAGGACATATGGCACCAACCCGCTGTTGGCAACCAACACCTGAAGTTACATGGTCATCCGATGTCGATCTACATGAAGATCCATCGATGATCATCGCCAGAAGAATCGCAAAAGACGCGGCTCGGCCCGCGACTCTTCAACTGCTCGGTGACCACTTAATGCGATTAATTGACTAGCTTTATTACAGTCATTAATCCATTTCTTTGGATGGACCAATCAGAAGCAAGCATCCGGGAGTTACAAGTCAAGAGATTCATGGCATTTAAACCATGAAACTCCTCCCATCATGGCGATTAAAGGAGATTAAATGCCCCCAATCTCCTCCGGCCAATCAGAAGCCAAGAAAAAGAAGTTACAAAATAAAGAATTCAATCTTGTAACTCCTCCCTTTATGTAGCTTTATGACAATTAAGGCTCATAAACCCTCCCAAATGGCTACCTAAAAGCCTATAATTAGGAGAGCTTTCCAAGAAGAAAACAGCACAGAATAGACAGCAGAGAAAACAAACAACAGACTGCAGAAAATCCGGAAACTCAGACAGAAAAAGGCATCAAAGAGAGAAAACTCTGCGGAAATCCTACACCGACCACCGCTACAAGGTGACAAAAGTCCTTTGGGGGGGGGGGGTACCCCCCAAGGTCCTTGCCTTCTCCTTCTGCCTCCAATGGCTTAGACGTGGCTTTTCAGCCCGTCTACTTAGTTTTTTATTCGATATAGGACATTCTCTTGGTCTTTGTCCTCTAAAAACTGAGGTTATAGCCAAGCCAAGCGAATCAATAGCATCCTCTGTTCTCATCTGCATGGATGATGGCGAAGTCCACATATGGCTTGCGATCGTCAATCTGAACGGGTCCCGCACAATCTCCGGAGAAGTTTGATCCTCCTTTTCTTGCTTTTCATTGTAGTTTGTATTTTTTCAAAAGAGACAAAAAATCACAACTCTTGTCTTTCATTATTGATAAGGATTGTAAATCGGCTATAAACGCCAAAATCGGCTATAAATGCCAAAAAATCGCCTTTCACGGCAAATCAAGAAAATGTCTCTTTTCTTAAATATATGTGCAATGGAAAACTTGAAAGAAGTTGATTTCCTTTTTACTACGAAGATTGATCTCTGGATCACCACTTGCAATTCCAAGTAAAATAGAAAATCTGGCACACCCACACAAAAAAATGTTGATGCACGCCTCTGCCCCCCCTTCCGGTTACGAAAGGGTCGGACCCAAACGGACTCCCACGTCCGCCGACCTCGGTAGAACCGAGCGGAAGCGCTGTTCCATCATGGATGAGCTTCCTGGATCGTTGTCAGGTGACTCATCAAAGAGATACCCAGGGAGATCGATGTCTTCATGGACTTGAGATGTTGAGGCTTGGTCAGTATATTGACTTTTAAGCCTTTGTGTCAACTGTCTCAGGGGAGTGTCGGGATCATACCCTAACCCGTGTGAAGACTTTTCTACATAGCCGTAGAGTCTCCAATCTTCCAGCTGGCTTTTGGTCAAGACGGGCCCCAATGGCATGAGAATACCGCGTCCTTCTCCAGAACCGACTGGGTTTTGAGCGTCATAGCCCATTTTCCTCATAATAGCTTGTGCCACAGAACTATATAAGGATAGTTGAGGCATACCTTCATTTTGGAAAGGTTCAAGCATGGAGTTTGATGAAGAAGCATCCGATCTATGGAAGAAGATCGGCTTTTCCTTTGCTGAAGTTGCTGGAACAACGAAGGAAGCTGACGTAGGATCTTCTATGTCGGAAGTTGTCTCCATTGGAGTAAGAGCAGGCTGAGCTTGCTGAGTGTTAGCTTGGCTTGATGATGTGTCGTCTTCTGGCTCTGAATCTGAATCCGTGTCTTACTTGTTAGACATGAAAGAGACACAAAATTTGCCCCCAGGCTTTTGCTTTACCTTCTTCACTTTAGTTGTGATGACCAAAGGCTTTGAAGGTTTGAGGGAGATGATGAAGGGAGTTTGAATGCTCTCTTCGGATTTACCGGATGGTTTGTTTTCTTCCGGCGATTGATGAGGAGCTTTGCCTTTATCTTTCTGGAGATTTTCGGCAAAGGATGCTGTGTGCTTCTCCTCTTCTTCTTTTTCACCTTCATACATTTGTGAGTCTGCAAAGTGGACTTCTTTACCTTTGAAGGGTTTTCTGTCTGCAAAGACTCGATATATCATGTCGTCGTCGCCAACAAACTTGATGCATTGATGTAGAGTTGAAGGGACAACACCATTCTCGTGGGTCCAAGGGCGTCCGAGAAGGATGTTGTAGCATGAAGGGGTTTTTATTGCATACCATGTGACCTCAGAGATAAGATCACTGATCTGCAACTTGAACCTGATTTTGCCGGTAGGCCTTTGAGTACTCCCATCGTATCCAAAGATAGATACAGATGTGTGGCTCAGCTTGCTGGGTGGGATGCCCAACTCTTTGAGAGCCAATGTGGAGATGAGGTTGAGTGCAAAACCTGGGTCGATCTGAACTCTCTACATAGGCATTTCCTTGATGTACCCTGTGAAGTACAGGGGTCGGTTGTGCCTGGTTTCGCCAAGTAGGAGGTCGTCCTTTGTGAAGGCGATGGTTGCGCTGGCTGTTTTTTTAACCGAGAGGCATTCAATGCATGATCCTTCAATTTTTTTCTTTTCTCCCTTTGAGGAAGCTTCTGAGTTTTTGACCCGATAATCCATTTCAATTTGGAGGACTTGCGGGGCATGTTTGTCGACATCCTCATTCAGCTTTTGTAACTCTGAAATGAGATTATCAAGAGTGTGCGAAGACATTCGCAACAAATTCAGGATGTGCAGATGTGCAGGAATGTGCTTGAAGTGTTCAATCAATTCATACTTGAAAGCCTCCTTAGGGCCTGCATGTTCATCATTGTTGCCACTAGGGGCGCTTACAACATCTTTTCCCGAAGGATTTACATATGTAAAGGAAGATTGGTTGTAATTTTTGTGGTAGTCTCGGCCAGAGCGGGTGCCTCTACCAACTTCGAGAGCTTCTTGAGAAGGGTCTTCGTTTGGAAGATTATCTTCAGGATCAAGAGGCTGTCGTTTTTCATTTGCTGAGGATGTATCAGCAGCGGAGTTGCCATCCTCAGTGATTGTGCTGCACGGAGCATTTTCCGGGAACAAGTCCTGAACAACATCCAGCAACCTTTCTTCTTCGTTGACCAATTCATCATCCCAAGCATCAATAGCTGGGGATTCTTCAGTCGGGAAGGGTGTGAACTTTGAAGTCACAGTCTCAGGAGAAGAAACCTGAGAGGGCGTCGTCTCAGTGAAAGTCACGTGAGATGAGGTGGCTCCAGAAGATACATTGCTAGGGGTCACCATAGTGTAAGTGATCTCATCAGACGATGCTTCGGAAGAGCTATAATCCCGAATTATCACATTACAGGAAGCTTTGACAGGAGACGTTGCCTGATCGGAGTTAGACTCATCCTCGGATGTAAGAGGATCGTCTATCCAGCAATTTTCTCCATTTTCAAGAGTTAAGGGAGGATGTACCTGATGGTCCTCATGGACTTTAGGCTCTGGATTGCGAGGAAGCTCGTTGACGCGGTCTTGCTCTTGTTCTAGAGCGAGACGCTGCAAGATCCTTGCATATTCTTCAAGATCAAGCATGGGAGCCAAATCTTCTTCTTCATAAACTCTTTGTGGCTCAAAATTATTGATTTCCACTGGAGCAATGAGGGGTGCTGGTTCAACAACATTTTCTTGTACAGCCTCTTGGTCTTCTTCATCATCAAACCAGGATCCTTGTGGCTGTAGGGGGTTATACCAGATTACTGGTATAAGATGAGACTCAGGAACCCATTCTTCATCGGAGAGATATTCTCCTGTTTCAAGGGACTCCTCCCACTCGTCTGTGTAGCTGGATTGGAATCCATCATCGGTGTCGCTGGACTCGTATCCATCAATGGAGAATCCAACTACCGAATTGCAAGAGTATGATGCCTCCTGTGTGGCTTCTTTGAATGGAGGTGGCATGAAATCACTAAGAGTGAATTTTCTTACCCCCTTTGAAGTCTCTGGAAGGGATGTTTTTGTTGCCTCCAGTGAAGCGGTAGAGGAAGCCTCTGCCTTTTCTTTGACTTCTTGTTTTGGCTGGGTCTTCTCTTGCCGTTTGAGCTTGAGGAGATGTTTCCTAGCCTGCCTTCGCTGTTGAGCTGTAGGCTTTGTTTTCACGACCTCCCAATTTTCATCTTCCAGGAGATCGGGATGTACCCATATGGGTTGTCCGTCTGGTGTCGGGTAAGGAACCGGTTTCTCGTACGCTTGGATTGAGTTTATCACCTTGAAGGAAGTAGTGATCTTCTTCTTCGGTGATTTTGATATCCATATGTCACAATGTTGATGGAGGCAGACCCATAGTTTTGTCAAAGGTGATGACTCCATTTTTCCACATCTCGTTTATTTTCTCCCTCACAACGAAGCATTGATTGAGAGGATGCGAGATCATCTGGTGGTATGGACAGTACCGAGGATCGTTGGTTTTGCCAACATCACCCGGTCTTTTTGGTTCAGGAAAGGTGAGATTGCCGTTTGCCACAAGAGCCCCGAAGATTTCATCAACATCTTCATCAAACGGGTATTTCTTCTCTACTCGTTCTTTGAAGGCATTTGAGAATTCAGGTCTCTTACCAGCAGCTTTGTTTTCAGCTTTCTTTGGTGGCTGAGGAGCTGACTTGGTCTGCACATTGAGGACCGCTTTTTTCTTTGGTTTTGAGGTTGCAATGGCGGTTGGCTCTTTTCTTGATGATTTCTGACTGTTGAGGTCTTTAATCACCGTTTTAGCTTCCATGGAAGCTTCTAGGAGTTCTCCCAGGTTTTTTGATTTGTTGTCGATGATCATGGAGCAGATTCTAGCTCTCATGTTGTTTCGGCAGATGTCGACTAGCGACGCTTGTGGCAGTACATCAGAGCATTTGTACGCCATTGCTTTCCACTTGTGAATGAAGTCATATGTTGACTCATTCTCCCCCGGTTTTAGGCTGCACAGCTGAGCCATAGTAGCGGGATGATCCTCACCTTTGAAGTGAGTCAGGAAGCGTGTCTCTAGCATGACTCAGTTTTGGATGGAGTCCTCTGGCAGAGTGGAGTGCCAACGAAGGCCGTACCTTTTAGGGTACTTGCAAAGAGGCGGATCTTGAGTGCATCTTGATCCACGATAGCTCCCGTCAGGATCTTGAAGTGGATGACGTGCTGTCTGGCTGATCCTTTCCCCGTATATGTGTTAGTTTTATGGACTCAATCCAGTAGATGATATAATAAATTGATTAAATTCTTTATTTATTCATATATTCATGCTTTCCTTTCATGAGATGAATGGTGATTTATTATATACTTGCACATAACTAATACGAATGACATGATGGTTCATGAGATGAACCGGGGTCCACAAGTATATTAGATGTAATACATGTGTATGGATGAGATCCACATACGGGAGACATGTATGACAAATCTTATACTTAAAATATATTCACAACCAGTGATGAGACTGGACATCTCATACTGACAAGGTTGCAGCACTTTGATTACTATGAGATAGTGTGATTTGTCTCGATCATCAGAATGGAAGATTCTGGATCATAGTGCTGGTACATTTGATGTATTGAAGGACCATGAGAAGCACCTTATAAACACTGTCTTTATTTTAAGGTATGCTCTCATAATTCCCTAGCAATAGGCTCTCAATCCTGAGACATTAATGAACTCAAGTTTCTATCTATTCATTTGCTTTGAGTCACCAATGAGTGAGGCCAACTGTAGGTCAACACCTCGATGATTTGGGTACATGGTAGTAGAGCTGTGGGAACATTCAATAGTCAAGAAGGAATCTATCTCTAATATCCCCTTCTGCCAATTAATAGATTTATCATTGGTAAGTGCGCACCCATTCCGATTAAGAGTTAATTGGAAAGGTACCTATGATCATTATAATTAATTGGGGCTCAAGGATAATAAGATATGGATCTAGTTTGGAAGACAGGTCCAATTGATCCATGGATATTGATAGAGGGGTCTACTTGTGGTAATGTGGAAGTTTAGGGTCTTCTATGTAATATTCCTAAGACGGGAGTTCAATTGCATTTATATAGTGGAGTTATTTGCAATTAACTGTGGGCCCGGATTACACATGAGTTGTGGGGTCGCGTGTCCCAGTTGGAGCCAGCTTTCTAAGGAATCCCTAGTGGTCCCCACGCTAGCCCAATTATTAGAAAGTATCTAATTCTAGTAGAACTCTAAAAGGAAAGTTACTATTTCTATTTGAAGTGAGACTTCTAATAGTGGTAATAGTAGACTTACTAATTTTAGTAGAAGTGAGACTTCTATTTTAATTAGAAAGGAATTAGAAAGATACTAATCATGTTTGAAGTGAGACTTTTAATTATGATATGGTAAGTTACTAATTAATGGAAGTAAGACTTCTATTATAATTAGAAAAGAGGAGGCAACTTAAAAAAGCTATAAATAAGAGGAGAGGATGCCTTGGACGTCCCATGCATACAACCACCTAGGGATTCACGCCCAAGGCCCTTTTGTGCAATAGTTGCACATGCTCTTCCTCCTCCCCCTCTTCTAGTTCTCTTTCTAGTTCCTCCCTAGAGTTCCTAGTAGTTCTCTTGGAGATCCCACCATCTTCTTGAGAAAAGGAGAATCTGATACGGGTCATAGCGTGGAAGATCAAGAGGTCTTGGAGATCCCTATTTGATTAGTGAAAGCGTTTCATCATCAAAGAAAGACGCAACTCCTCCATTAGAGCACAACCGAGCTCCAAAGGTATAATCTACTTCCTTGCATGTTGTAGATTTTTTTGTTGCTTATATGTTGCTGTTTTTATCTTCTAGATAAATTGTTTTACTGATCATGATGACTGAGATTGAGGACATGGATCTTGGATTGGGTTTTATAGCCTTATGGATAGTTGATCCCTGCGTCAAGTGGGTCAAAAGTTTTTGAAACCTATCCTAGAGGCCCACCCTATTTCCAACAATATGTTTGGAGAGTAGGATGCTTGAATTTTGTAAGGAACGGGACCGAGTCCATCCATAAGGGATATGGTGGCTTGATCCCATGCTCTTTGAGTATATCATCTTCTTTTGCTTTGGCGAGGATACTTTCTACGTCCTTTTTGGTAAGGGCGCGTGACTCATTTTCTTCTCCATTTACCTCATCGTCTTGATGATTCGGAGGAGGCTCATTGTTCGCCTGATTTTGGAAGGCGAGGAGAAGGTTTTCCATCAGAGTTTCAATCCTCTGTTGGCCTTGTTCCAACTGCTGGATGCGTGTGATCGGATCGTCTTGAGGTGGATTGCGGGGTGGTGGCTCAGAATTTGTAGCCAAGACGTTCATCCTTCGTGATTCGAACAAAGAAACTGTCCTGGTGACTGAGCTGGGGCTCATTCTTTTTGAAGAAGAGCTTAAGGAAGGATCACTCTGCCGTCCTTTGCTTAAAGGAGCAGGGGATTCTTCTGAATGTCTTCTTGTCCTAGAGACGCTGCGGGTCATCGGACGTCGGACATGGATTTTGGATGCTGACTTTTGGCGTCTTCTGGATTTTCCAACCATATGGACGGCAGCAACTTGGTTGGGTCTTTCTTTTTCGACCCATTTGGGAGAGACTTGAAGTGTAGGAGGCTGGGTCCTTTGCTTCTCTAGTCTCTTTTGCGGATACGATGTGCGGTGGTGTATACGACGAGCAATTTGAGTTTCGGTCAGCTCTTGCTGGGTTT
Source organism: Litsea cubeba (assembly GCA_012931725.1). NCBI lineage: Eukaryota > Viridiplantae > Streptophyta > Magnoliopsida > Laurales > Lauraceae > Litsea > Litsea cubeba. The sequence goes on along the minus strand of CM022946.1, from coordinate 76,747,549 downwards.
TGACGATGAAGGATGTGCTCCCTCGAGCGCAGCAACTAAGCCTGTCTTCTTTGTAGCTGGGCAAGGACAGGATGCGAACCCTGTCCTTCGCCTGTTGCAGCGAAGCTTTAAATTTTTAGAGTTCGGCCCCTAAGAGATGAAGGGTCGAACTGCAGATTTGTAGGCATTAGTAGGTGCTTGCAGAGGCCTTGTGATGCATGACTTGATTTTGGGCTTGTAGGAACAAGCCGGCTCATGCTGGGTTGACTTGAGAGTCAGATTGGAGATGGGTCTCTCCTCTTTCATGTAGGCAAGAGGGTAGAACTGGTTCTCCTTGAGTGGGGCCAGGAATGCTGGCTTGGTAGATGTTTGGGACCTTCTTTGTTTTGGTGAAGGTCTTGGGGACCAAGTCTTGGGATAGACCTAGTCGTTTGCTGGTCGAGTCTTCGTGGGGCTGCCACGGGCTTTGGGCCTTCTGGTGCTCCCCTTTGGTGTCACGGTAGTGACACGTTGAGAGGCGAGTTTCTGCTTCTTGGAAGGAGCAGTTTGTTCCTCAGGAAGTGGGAATGGTCCCAGCATCCCAAAGACAATAGTCCAGGGAGTCGAGATCGACCCGGAGCTTAGAGAGTTGCCGAGGGAGTTGACGCTTCGACAGCTGATGGGGTGCTTGTAGGTGCGCGTCGTTTGCTTCTGTTGAAGCATGAGTTGGTGCTTGTTCTCGTCGAAAGTAATGGTAAGCGATGCTTCCATTGTTAGTTTTTTCGAAAAATTTCTGAAACAAGACCACATCCATTAGTAATCACAAGAATATAATGATCATAAATGGGAAGTTCTATAGTTTTGTCTTTTCAAATCGCTCGTGGGAGATGACCCAAGCAATATGAAGAAGGCAAAATGCCATAGAGGGTACAATTGTTCTGATCGCAGGTATGGTAAGCCCAAAATGAGCGTCCCAGTGACTTCTAGAAGCAATTGCGAACTTAAATCCAACTTATCGAGAAGGAGAGCTTGCTCGAGGTAAGAAGAATATAAAGTTGGAGTTAGAAATGTGCCGGTCGCAATACAGTAGACCCTGAAAGGGCGTACTAGTACCGCTAGACACAAATGTTTTGAGACCGCATCAATGAGATGAGATTCTCTGTTTTGAAAGGTCAAGATTGGATTCATCAAAGAGAGCAGATGGTACTCCGATCTGAACATAGGCTCAGCGATTTCCGCGAGCGCCAGTGCTCAGAAAGAAATGAACCATAATTTCTCGGATCTGAATAAAAAAATGACGAGTTTTTTTTTTTTTGAAAGGCCAATATCGGGTTCATCAAAGAGAGCAAAAGGCACTTCAATCTGAACACGGGCTCAGCGATTTCCGCGGGCGCCAGTGCTCAGAAAGGAGAAGACCAAGATTTCTCCATTCTAAACCCAAAATGACGGAAGTTTTTTTTTTTTGAAGATTTTTTTTAAAAAAATCTTTTTTTTATTTTTTTTAATTTTTTATGATTTTGTTTTGAATTTTTTTTTATTTTTTTTTTAAATTTTTTATTTAAAAAAAAAAATTTTGAAATTTTTTTTTAAAAGAGAGAGAGTACACATAGGCGTCCTAATCCGGTCTTATGAAATCTCGATTGATAGAATTGCCCCGAGGTAAGGGTAGGATTACTTAATGAACCCGTTTGGAAGACCCTTGCCTAGAACAGTCAAGCTGTCTCCACACTCTGGACAAGGCTTTTCTTGAATCAACCATGATCAAAGAACGCAGTTGGTTTAACCTTAGTGATCTATGTCTTTTTTTTGTTTATATATATATTTTTTAGATCTTTAATGAACTCATCGAAGAGAAACGATCGCCCAAGAATTTTAGTCGAACAGGCTCAACATTTCTGCAAGCACGATGAACGATAGGAAATGATCAAGGTTTCTCAATTTAAAATTCAAACTGAGAAAAATAATTTTTTATTTTTTTATAATTTTTAAATTTTAATTTTAGATCCTTAATGAACTAATCGAAGAGAAATGATGGCCCAAAACCTTAGTCGAACAGGCTCAACATTTCTGCAAGCACGATGAACGATAGGAAAGGATCAAGGTTTCTCAATTTCGAATTCAAACTGAAAAATCTGATTTTTTTTTTGAAAGGAGAAAGAGTGGAATTGAATTCAAAGAATTAGAAATTTCCAAAAAGTCTCATCTCATTTTTTTTAGATGCGGAATCCAACATAGGCCACCAATTAGAAAGTAGCCAAGGAATCGAGAAAAGAAATATAAGCATAGAGCAAAAGATATGATATGCAAATATTTCATTTCTAGCATCGTGTTCTCAAATAAACGGGTCCCACCAGGTGTGCCAGCTTGATGGAACAGCGCTTCCGCTCGGTTGTACCGAGGTCGGCGGACGTGGGAGTCTGTTTGGGTTTGACCCTTTCGTAACCGGGGGGCAGAGGCGTGCATCAATATTTTTTTATGTGGGTGTGCCAGATTTTCTATTTTACTTGGAATTGCAAGTGGTGATCCGGAGATCAACCTTCGCAAGTAAAAAGGAAATCAACTTCTTTCAAGTTTTCCATTGCACATATATTTAAGAAAAGAGTCATTTTCTTGATTTACCGTGAAAGACGATTTTTTGGCATTTATAGCCGATTTTTGGCGTTTATAGCCGATTTTGGCGTTTATAGCCGATTTACAATCCTTATCAATAATGAAAGACAAGAGTTGTGTTTTTTGTCTCTTCAAAAAAAATACAAACTATAATGAAAAGCAAGAAAAGGAGGATCTAACTTCTCTGGAGATTGTGGGGGACCCGTTCAGATTGACGGTCGCAAGCCATATGTGGGCTTCGCCATCATCCATGCAGATGAGAACAGAGGATGCTATTGATTCGCTTGGCTTGGTTATAACCTCAGGTTTTTAGAGGACAAAGACCAAAAGGAGGTCCTATGTCCAATAAAAAACTAAGTAGACGGGCTGAAAAGCCACGTCTAAGCCATTGGAGACGGAAGGAGAAGGCAAGGACCTTAGGGGGGTACCCCCCCAAGGGACTTTTGTGACCTTGTAGCGGTGGTCGGTGTAAGATTTCCGCAGAGTTTTCTCTCTTTGATGCCTTTTTATGTCTGAGTTTCCGGATTTTCTGCAGTCTGTTGTTTGTTTTCTCTGCTGTCTATTTTTTCTGTCTTGGAGAGCTCTCCTATTTATAGGCTTTTAGGTAGCCATTTAGGAGGGTTTATGAGCCTTAATTGTCATAAAGCTACTTAAAGGGAGGAGTTACAAGATTGAATTCTTTCTTTTGTAACTTCTTTTTCATGGCTTCTGATTGGCCGGAGGAGATTGAGGGCATTTAATCGCCTTTAATCACCATGATGGGAGGAGTTTCATGGGTTAAATGCCATGAATCTCTTGACTTGTAACTCCTAGATGCTTGCTTCTGATTGGTCCGTCCAAAAAAATGGATTAATGACAGTAATAAAGCTAGTCAATTAATCGCATTAAGTGGTCGCCGAGCAGTCGAAGAGTCGCTGGCCGTGCCGCGTCTTTTGGGATTCTTCTGGCGATGATCATCGATGGATCTTCATGTAGATCGACATCAGATGACCATGTAACTTCAGGTGTTGGTTGCCAACAGCGGGTCGGTGCCATCTGTCCTGTCGATTTCTCGATCGGTCGGGTAGAAAGCACACTTTTTTTTGTTGACCAGTTGATGATCAATGTTGATTTCGATACTCTTTATGATTAACCCGTGTTTTTGACGGATGTCAGAGGATTTGGTGTCTCAAAAGTATAAATTTTGGAAAATACCAGAGGCCAGACGCTTCGAATCACGAAAAAATGGCGAAAAACGAGGTTTCCGGGGCCCACTGGGCGATCCCGGGCCCCAGGGTCGCAGGGGTCTGCGACCCTTGGGGGGTGTTTTCCCCCTTTTGTCCCGTTTTGTGTCCGTTTTTGCTCTTTTTTATTCTTTTTTCTTTTGTATTTTTCCTTGATATTTTTGATCATTTATTGGCCTGATTTCTCTGTAGAAAACCTGATGAGAGTCCTTGCATTTTGTTTTGCAAAGTTTCTAATTTTCTGAGAAAGCTGAAGAATTTGTCGCGCAGAGCTACCGATTTTCCGTCAGAAGCTGAAACTGGGTCAAACGATGTCAGAATGACCTGAAATTTGGTGTGAAGCCTGCTGAGCAATAAATAAGACCAACCATAGGCTTTTGTTTGAGTTTTGAAGTGTTTTGGGGTCCTATCACTAGTAGACTTGCTTTTCTCGCGATGAAGATGTCGCGGTTTGATGTGCGGTCAACCGATGTCCGATTGACTTGAAATTTGACAGGGAACCTATTGGAGTCATTTTAAGATGATCCATAGGCTCTGTCTTGAAAACCATGGTCCCGGGGAGCTTCGCCGCTGAGAGGCCTGATTTGGCTTCCGAGCGTCAAAGTATGGTCAAAGGTTGTCGAAATGACCTGAAATTTGACGTGTAGCCCTTTGTAAGCATTTTGAAGCCGTCCATGTGCTCTACCTGATGAGTAATGGCCTCGGTGGTTCTCACCGCCGAGAGGCTTGATTTAGCTGTTCGAGGGTTAATGTAGGGTCAAGCTTTGTCGGTTTGACTCGGAACTTGACGTGGAGCCTTTTGGATGTATTTTGAGACCATCCATCGGCTCTGATCGAAGATTTAGTGTCTCCGATGCTTTCGCCGCCGGGAACTCCTTTTCAGCTGTCGGAGAAGCGAAGTTAGGCCAAATGATTTTGAAATGGCCCGAAACTTCCTATGTACTCCTCTTTTGGCTGTCTTGAAGGATCTTGCAGTTTTTGTTTGATTCTGACAAGATTTGATTTTTTGGAAGTAGCAATGCCTATTTATGGCAGGTTGCGACTTCATGCATCTTGAAGAGGCAAAGTGACATTTTTTGTGTTAACAGCTGCCCGGACAGAGCACTCAGCCGAGACCAGACAAACCTTGGCTGCTAGCGCCGATCTCGGCTACCAGGCGCCCACCTCGGCTAAAGAGCTTGACCTCGGCCAAGGAGCTGGGACGAAAGCCGAAGCAAGGGAAAATCCCCACTCGCGCCCTACGCCCGCCACGTCATTAGGCTCGTGGCAGAATAGGGGCGCGAGCCAGTGAGACAAATGCGACATCCAGCCGTCCACAATCTTCGCCAGATCACTGACAGGGCGGCATCCAGCGGCTGAAGCCAAATCAGGGCAAGGCCCGAGGGTGGATCCGATGGGACCTCTACCGCTAAAAGCGTCCAACATGATCTGGCCCAACATGACGCATATTAAATGCGATGTGGGCTGATCCGTCCGGCATTAAATGCAAAGTGGGCTGGAATGGACCGCATTTATTACTTTGTTGGCTGATAAAGACTTCCCTATCAAATCATGGGACCCAAGCCAAAATATCATCCAAGATATCGTCCAGTTCTCTATAAATAGAACCTCATTTCACATGCAAGGTACGCATTATTCACACTTAAGAGTCGCCACTCTGCCTCTCTTCTCCCTCTCCTTCCTTTGTTCTAGTTTACATGCTGACTTAGGCATCGGAGAGCCTTGCGCCACCCAGGCCAGGGTCCTCTGACCGTTTGCTCTTCCCTTTCAGGCTTAGAGGCAGCTGATCATCTTCTTCATTTGGATAAGTCCTGTAAGGCACCCCGATTATTGTGGGTCATATTTTTCTGCACCTACAATTGGCGCCGTCTGTGGGAAAGCACTATCCCAACCTTCCCAACCTTCTCAATCTTCCTAGAAACCATGCCTCCAAAAGCTAAGAAAGGCGGAGAGTCTCTAAGAGCAAGGCTCGAATGACCAGGCCCGTCGACGGACGTCCCTCCTCAGGGGCAGTCCGGAGCGGTGCCTGGCGTGTCTCCAGGTGAGGGGCGCCTTGGTTTGCTGCCCTTCGTCGAGATTCCCTTCGAAGAGGGACTTGAGGCCTCGCTCTCTGACGAGAAAGTCACGCCTCCCCCATGGGACGAGCGTCGACACGAGCGCCCTCGCCAAGGCAAAGCTGTGGCGGTAGATGAGCCTTGCCGTGCGCAACCTCCTGAAGATGGAGGGGATATCGCGGCTCAAAATGCTCTCCTCCAGCAACAAGATAAGTTAATCCGCCAGCTCCAGCAGCAACTGAGAGCAGCGCAAAATGCCTCGTTAAGGCAGCCCTCAGAGCCTCAAGGCGAGAAGAGAGCTGTCCAGAGCAAGGTAGTCCAGCCCTCCCGCGAGGATCTGAGAGCCTTTTTGGATCAGAAGCGCAGCCAGGCCCACGACGATGACTCGAGCAACAGCCATAGTCATCGTGGCCGCGACGGACGAGCACATAGCCATCGTAGTCGAGACCGTCTGAAGCGGAAGCCAAGAGCGCCGACGCCAGAGAAAGAGGACGAGCAAGAGCGGCTCGACAAGCGTATCAAGCTGGCCCTTCAGCATAACATGGAGATGCGGGACCAGCAAGAGATCTGTGGCCCCACCGATCTGGGGGCCTCTCCCTTCACGCGGGATATCGAAAGAACTCCCTTGCCCAAGAAGTTCTCTGTCCCGCGGTTCGTCCCTTACGATGGATTGTCCGACCCAGCCGCTCACATCTGGCACTTCTCCCAGAAGATGTCCATCTGGGAGAACGAGGGCCACCTCAACTGCAAGATCTTCTCCTCCAGTTTGAGCGACCTTCCTTTGAAGTGGTATTGCGCCCTCCCGGAGAGATCTATCTCGAGTTGGAGAAAGCTCCAGCTCTCCTTCCTGAAGAAGTTCCAAGCCTACAACGCCGTTCCCAAAACTGATGCTGATATTCTTGCCCTGAAGATGAAGCAGGGCGAAAGCCTCTCCCAGTTCGCTCAGCAGTTCTGGGCGATCTACAACAAGATTGAGGATACCAGAGAAGAAGTGGCGATTTTTGCCTTCCGGAATGCCCTGTTACCAGGGCACGAGCTGTGGAAAGATCTGGTTAGAGACCCCGCTACCTCCATGCCGGCCTTGATGTCCCGGATAAAGCGCTATGTTGCCTGGGAAGAGGATGAGATCCGGGCCCTGGAGGATGAGGACCCGAGACCCAAGGAGAGGAGCAACCAGCCCCAACAGAGGGGTAAGAAGCCCATCCAAAAGCAAGAGCCGAAGCAAGCCTGGGTCTCTAGTTCGGTGAAAGCTACAGTGTCCGGGTTTGGGGGCAGCAGGAGGACCAGGCCTCCCTCCGACGCCTACCAGGCTGTGAACGTCGTCTTCAAGGAGCCGATCCACCAGGTTATGAACAAGATCAAGACCAGACCATTCTTCAAGTGGCCTCAGCCCATGCAGAGCGATCCCTCCACCCGTGACCAAACCAAGTTCTGTGCCTACCATAAGGTTAATGGGAACAAGACCGAGGAGTGCAAGACCTTGAAGTATCACTTGGAGAGGCTCGCCAAGGAAGGCCACCTTGCGGAGTTCGTGAAGGCAAGAGATGTCAGCGGCGGCGGTGGCAGCCGAGCTCATCAGAGCGCAGATAAGGATCAAGACAGCGAAGACACTGAAAAGATCATCAATGTGATCCATCTGGCGCCCTCAGCTCCCTCTCCTTCAGCTAGAGACAGCCCCCAGGCTCGTGCCGAAGCTAGGCGGGCCTCGCATGGGAAATAGGTGATGAGAGCTGAACTCGGGCCAGCGTCCAAGCGAGCGCACCGCGACCGCCCAGCCATCTCATTTTCAGACAGAGATCTAGAGAGAATCCAGCTTCCCCACAATGATCCCCTGCTCCTCACGATGAAGCTGAAAGACTTCACTGTGAAGAGGATCCTCGTCGACTCCGACAGTTCTTTTGAGGTCCTCTACTATGAATGCTTCAAGAAGATGAGACTCTCAGAAGCCGATCTGAAGGAGGTCCGTGCGCCCCTGATAGGGTTCAGCGCCAAACCAGTCTACCCGAAGGGAAGAATCACCCTGGAAACCAGAGTGGGCGGAACCTCTGTGATGGCCGACTTTTAGGTAGTGGACGCCCCTTCTCCCTACAATGTTAACTTGGGCAGGTCGTGGCTCCACAAGATGGAAGCAGCTCCTTCCTCGCTCCACCAGAAGCTGAAGTTCGTACTTGAAGACAAGGAAGGCAAGATGGAGGTGGTCACAGTGGAAGGAGATCAGCAGTTGGCCAGGCAGTGCATGCTGGCCATGGTCCCCGGAGAGAAGGAGCCAAAGCGTGTCAACCTGCCAGAGTTCGAAAAGGGGCTAGATGAGATCGGCCGAAATCCTGACAAGAAGAGTATTAAGTATCTAGCCGAAGTCAGGCTCGACCCGGCAGACCCTGACAGATTTTTCCTGATCGGCACCCAGCTGCCCGACGAGGAGAGAGCCGAGCTATCAAGGTTTCTGATGCAGAACGTGGATGTCTTCGCATGGGCCCCGAGCGAAATGCCTGGGGTCGACCTCGAGGTCATGTACCACAAGATGAATGTGGATCCCAGCCACAAGCCAGTGGTAAAGAGAGCCCGCAGGACGGGGCTGCAGCATACAGACGCGGTGGTTGAAGAAGTCGACAAGTTGCTGGAGGCAGGCGCGATCCGGGAGGTCCAGTACCCGGTCTGGCTGGCCAATACAGTGGTGGTCAAGAAGAAGACTGGCAAATGGAGGGTGTGCGTGGACTTCACAGATCTCAACAGAGCTTACCCCAAGGATAGTTTCCCCCTTCCAAAGATTAATTAGATGATCGATGCCACCGCTGGCCATGACAGAATGAGCTTCCTCGACGCCTACAGAGGCTACCATCGGATTCTGATGTACGAGCCAGACGAGGAGAAAACTGCGTTCATAACCCCCCGCGGCACTTATTGCTACAAGGTGATGCCCTTCGGGCTGAAGAACGCGGGGGCGACCTATCAGCGCCTCGTGACAAAGATGTTCCAGGCTCGGCTCGACAAGACAGTGGAAGTCTACATCGACGATATCGTTGTCAAATCCAAGCACTCCAGCGACCATCTGGCGGATCTGGCCCAAGTCTTCAGCGTCCTCCGCAAGTTCAAACTCAAACTGAATGCTTCCAAGTGCGCCTTCGGCGTAGCTTCTGGAAATTTCCTCGGGAGCCTGGTAACGCGGAGGGGAATAGAGGCCAACCCGGACCAGATTACTGCAATCATGGGCATCCAGAGCCCATCTGCCACAAAAGAGGTCCAGAAGCTTACAGGCATGGCTGCAGCACTCAATTGCTTCATCAGCTGATCATCAGATAAGTGCCAGCCTTTCTTTCAGCTTCTAAAAAAGAATTTAAAATTTCAATGGACCCCTGAGTGTGACCAAGCATTGGAAGCACTCAAAACTTATCTGTCCTCACCACCCTTCTCTCTACCCCAACTCAGGGGAAGATTTTGTATCTATATCTTGCGGTCTCAGATCATGCAGTGAGCTCCGTCCTCATCAGAGAGGACAAAGGAGTCCAAAAACCAATTTACTATACGAGTAAGATCCTGTTTGATGCCGAGACCAGATACCTTCTGCTGGAGAAGCTTGCGTTGGCACTTTTCAGCGCCTCCCGCAATCTCTTCCATTATTTCCAATCCCACACCATTGTGGTGATCACGGAGCATCCACTCCGTTCTATATTCAAGAAAGCTGACTTTTCAGGGCGAATCTCAAAATGGGCGGTCGAACTGGGGCAGTATGACATTCAGTACCGTCCCCGGACTGCGATGAAAGCCCAAATTACGGCAGACTTCATTGTAGAGTTCGTCTCGCAAGGCTCGGCTCCGACTCAGCCCGGCACGGAACTGGGGGGGCATAGGGCATGAGCCTGAAGTTATCGATGTCGAACAAGCTCCCGCCTCGGCATGGAAGGTCTTTGTTGACGGTTCGTCCACCTCCAAGAGAGCTGGCGCCGGCATAGTCCTCCAATCGCCAGAGGGACTAGTCATAGAGCAAGCCTTCACCTTGGACTTCAAAGCAATAAACAATGAAGTGGAGTATGAAGCTCTGATAGCAGGGCTGAATAGCACCCGAATCCTCGGAGCCCAGCAATTGTTGATCTTCAGCGATTTGCAACTGGTAACTAGTCAGCTCGCTGGAGACTACCAGGCCAGGGACGACAGGATGGCGGCCTACTTAGCCCTCGCGAAAAAACTACTCTCTCATTTCTAGACAGCCGAGGTCAGGCAAATCTCCAGAGATACCAACACGCATGCTGATGCGCTTGCAAACCTGGCCTCCGCCGTCGAAGCAGGGAAAAAAAGGACTGTCGAGGTTGGATTGATACCAAGATCAAGCCTAGAGCTCCACTCACCTCGACAAGTCCTTTGTGCTGATCTCGGCCCGAGCTGGATGGATCCAATCATCTCTTACCTGAAGGACGACCACCTCCCCGAAGACAAGAATGAAGCCCACCGAATCAGACTGAAGGCAGCTCGATTCTGGCTATCTCCCGAAGGCAAACTCTATAGAAAATCCTTCATGGGTCCCTATCTCCAATGCATCCATCCGAGCAAGGTGGACAACTCTCTGTATGAGATCCATGAAGGAATTTGCGGCAGTCACATCGGAGGTCGATCATTGGCCTACAGGGCTATAAGCCAAGGTTACTGGTGGCCCTACATGCAGAAGGATGCGCAGGTATACGCCAGGAAATGCGAAAAATGCCAGAAGTTCTCCCACTCTATTCATCAGCCAGCGCAAGACCTGAGTCCCCTCTCTAGTCCATGGCCCTTCGCTCAATGGGGGCTGGACATTATGGGACCTCTCCACCACGCTTCAGGGAACAAGAGATGGCTGATAGTTGCCATGGACTACTTCACGAAGTGTATAGAAGCTGAACCACTGTTCTCAATCACTGATAGGGACTCCAGGAACTTCATGTGGAAAAACATCATAACGAGGTTCGGCATCCCCAGGACCCTGATTTCGGACAACGGGACTCAGTTCGACTCCAAATCCTTCAAAGACTTCTGCCAAGAGCATGGCATCAGGAACCATTACTCCACTCTGGCGTACCCACAGAGCAATGGCCAGGTCGAAATTTCTAACAAGGTAATCCTAGACGGCCTGAAGAAGCGGTTGGACAAGGCAAAAGGGAGATGGGTGGAGGAGGTTCCCAGCGTATTGTGGGCATACAGAACGACTCCAAGGCGATCCACCTCGGCGACACCCTTCTCTTTGGCCTATGGGATGGAGGCAGTCATTCCCTTGAAAATTGGCCTCCCCACCCTAAGGACAGAGTTGGTCGACCAAAGCCGAAACGAGACAAACCTGGCGATGGAGCTGGACCTAGCGGACGAGCGTCGAGAAGCAGCAGCCCTACGACTGACTGACTATCAGCAGCGGCTAGCCAGAGGATACAATGAAAAAGTCATGGAAAGAAGTTTCTCCGTAGGAGAACTGGTTCTGAAGAAGACCCTGTCGGCTGACAAAGATCCGAATGAAGGAAAACTGGCCCCAAACTGGCATGGTCCGTTCAGGGTGGTCTCACTGGCAAGACAATCCTCTTACAAACTCGAAGACTTAGAAGGCAGGCAGTTGCCGAGACCATGGAATGCATCCCACTTAAAGAAATTCTATTTTTAAAGATGTAACAAGAGTCTTAGAATCAATGAAAGCAGGGTTTGCCCTGTCATCAATCTGTGTCATCTCACCTTGTCTAAGTTCGGCAGCTTCGGGTTCATAACCCTCGAAGAGGCTTCGGATTCATACATCCGGTCGCTTCCTAAATTTTGGGTTCATAACCCTGGAAGAGGCTTCGGATTCATACATCCGGTCGCTTCCTAAATTTTGGGTTCATACACCCTGGGAGAGGCTTCGGGTTCATAACATCCAGTCACTTCCTAAATTCTGGGTTCATACACCCTGGAAGAGGCTTCGGATTTATACATCCGGTCGCTTCCTAAATTCTGGGTTCCTACACCCTGGGAGAGGCTTCGGATTCATAACATCCGGTCGCTTCCTAAATTCTGGGTTCATACACCCTGGGAGAGGCTTCGGATTCATAACATCCGGTCACTTCCTAAATTCTGGGTTCATACACCCTGGGAGAGGCTTCGGATTCATAACATCTGGTCGCTTCCTAAATTCTGGGTTGAAATACCCTGGGACTGACTTCGGATTTACCCATCCAGTCTTCCCTAAAAAACTGGGTTCATACACCCCATGAGATCATTCCCGAACTCAGGCTCGCACAGACGAGATCCTCGAGATTCTGGGTTCGTCTCGTCCAATGACAGTTCGTCTCGGCCAATGGCAGTCCATTTCGGCCAATGACAGCCTTTAAAGGAAAAGAACAGAGCGAGCACAAGAATACAGAAAAATAGCACATAAAAAGAAGAAAAGAGCAGTGCAAGCACTAAAGTGTAGAAAAGCAGCACAAAAATACAAGTACCAAAGAACGGTACAGAAAAGCAAAAAAGAGTGCAAAAATGCAGAAGTATTGTGCACAGATCATATGATCAGAAACTTTGTTCTTTTTATTTATTGTAATTGCTTCATTACAAGGGTTACAGAAAAGAAAACAAAATACAGCAAGGAGGCCCGCAGTCCTCTAAAAATAAAAAAGAAATGAAGACTGGGAGACTCTGATCTTCACTGACTCTTCAATCCGGTCTTCAGAGCCAAGAGCTCTTCAACACCCTCTGGATTGGAAGCTTAAAGACTCTGATCCTCGCCGGTCCACTGCTTGGAGACTTTGGGGGACTCTGAACCTCACTGAGCTCTACAATACCCTTTGGTTGGTTTGACCAAAGTTTACAAACAAGAGCCCCCTCAGTCCGAGGACCTCTCGATCATGCCCGCTGCTTGGAGGTCTGGATATCCCACAAGAGGATCAGCGGCATGATTCCACACAGACCCCGGTGGGATGAAAACAAGACCCCCAAACGCGCGGAGCGCCACCAACCCCCAGCTACAAAGATTCCCATGCAGCTGCATCGGAGGGAGTTGGCCATGGACCCGCGTTCCGAGAGCGCGTAGTCCACGAGGGTCGTCTTCAGAGAGCGCGCAGACCACAACAGACAGTCCCTCCCGGAGGAAGCTGTCTCATGGCGCAGGGGTTTCGCCCGGGTCAAAGGTTCCTAAAGTGCTACTGAGCATGGCTGCCAGGATGGTTAACGAAAAGAGACAGGTCCTTATGTTTATATAAAAATTAGGATGTCCTGGTTCCTTTTTCTCTCTCATGGCGAGCTTGCTACTCCTATTTATAGGAAGAAGAAGGGCCCGGTCTTCAAAGGAGTTTATGAGGCGAGGTCTCCCACGCCCTACATGGGGTGCACGTCTTCCTACATGCTGACCAGCGGTTCCGATGGCGCCACGTGGAGCCATCTGCTCGTTTTCCTCATTGACCATACCGCCACACTTACCGCTATTTATGGTCTTCAGAATACGAAGTATCAGCACAGATAACTATGAAGACCGTCCGGTACTCTCTCCAACTCAAGGCTCACACGTCACGTCGCATTAAAGGCACTCAGCCGGACTCAAGCATAAAAGACCCGAACTCTAAAATAAAAGGGAAAGAGAGAACATGAAGAGAAAATGAAGCAAATGAAGCACAAGTGCACAAGTAAAAGAGCTCTGTTTTTCATTAAGGCTGAAGGGCGTTCCAGAGTTGAAGATTACATGCAAAAGAGAGAAAGGAAAAATTACAAAGAGCGAAAGCAAGAAAGATATAACTAAAGCGACTTCGGTGACTCCACCAGTATGATCACCGTCTCTGATGAACCGGCGGTCTCGGCTACGACCGCGGCCTTGTCTGGTGCTTCACCCGCAGGAGGGGCAGAAGGAGCGTCGCCCAGAGGCGCGACTGGGGCATCACTGGCAGACGGGACAGTTGGAACGCCATCCGAGACAGGACCAGCTACAGGGGCATCGACTGGGGCACTCTCGCCCAAAGGTGCGGAGCTCGGCTCGGGGTCTGGGTCCGGCAGATTCTGATAGGCCGGGTGGTCTTCGGGAACTCCTGCACGGCTCAGTGCGGCCAAGCACCCATCCTTGAACAGAATGGAGGTGATCTCCTCCACCTGCTTCTCATACTCCTCAATGGCCTGGTCCACCCCCTTCTGAAAGGAAGACTGTTCCTCGGACAGCAGGGAAGCCTTGAGACCAGAATTCTCCTTCTTCAGCTCAGCATTCTCTTTCTTCAGCCTCTCGATTTCGGCACGCCTGGCTAACACTTCGCCGCGTTGCCTCGTCGACTCAGCCGCCGAATCAGACCTCGCTCTGGCCAGCTCCGTCTCCAGCTCGGAGATCCTCTTAGTCTTCGTCCAGATATCACCCCTTAGCTGATGGGTTTTCGATGAGAGATCAGTAACGCTGACGAGCGCCACATCCAGCTGTGCGGTCGCCTCGGCATTACTCTTCTTCAGCTCTTCCAGCTCTTTCTTCATTCTTTCCCTCTCGGACTCCAGCTGAATCACCTTCGAGACGTTCCGGTCGCTCCTCTCTATCACCAGCTGGAGCCTCTGCACGTTCTGCAAAAGGAAAAGAAGTGAGATAAAAGCCACTGAAGTCGAACACTTAAAAGAAAAGCGTTGAAGGTACTTACCAGAAGAGCAGCCTGGATCGCTGAGCCTAGTAGAGACTCGTTGTCGTACTTCGCGTGCACTTCCATGCCGCGCGGCAGTGCACAAGCTTTGGCGAGGGCTCCGATGACGTTGGAGTTCCCCAGCACCCGGTCCTCGACGTTTAGAGGCTTCCCGGGCTGAGTCTCCATCCTAGGCCTCCAAGCCGCTGGGGCAGCGCGAGGTCTAGAGGCCGATCCGGACCCTTGCCCTACCAAGACGGTGAGCTCGTGAGCCGCCTCGCCAGCCACCCTGCTAGCCGGCGCACTTTTCTCAGGCGGAACCTTACCCCCAGGAGCTTGCACAGGTGTCTTACCCTTCGGGGACTGTTCAGCCCCTGAGTCTTTCTCACCCGCCTTGGACCTCTTCCTGGGCGGGGACCCCTCCCTCTGGCGATCTGGTGAACGCCTCCGCGCTCCCTCGCTCGGTGTGATGGCAGGAGCAGAAGTGACAGCAGCACCCCCCGAGCCCGAAGCCACGCGGGTGCTGGCAGATGATGGTGTCGCAGAAGAAGAGGATCCGCGCCTAAACTTAGCCGCTAGATCCTTGGTACCGGGCACTCTTGAGCCTCCCTCCATTCTCTCTTCCTGGTCAGACGAATAAGCGTCTACTATCTCCCTTAAGTTCGGCGACCCCGAGCCAGAAGAAGTGGATGCCTCAGCGCCAGACGCAACTCGGCCCACGGCAGGATCGATCAAAGGAACCCCGGCAGGCACGGCTAAGGTGACAGGAGGAAGATCAGGCTGCGGCTCATCCTCTGGAGCCGCTCCGATTCTCTTGTAGTGGCCGCGGTACCTAGGTGTATACCCCAGCAACTTCCAAGCCGATCTGGTCTCGTGCCCCTTGTATCGCTCGACCTTCTTGTGGTCAGCAACGTTCTTCTTCCAGCCTTCACTCGCAGCCCGGCGTCGCCTCGCCTGCAGTTCTGCACCGCAAACAACAAGAATATCAGCTCGGCAACATAGAGGTTGAGCAAAATAAACAGAAGGAAGAAGCAGTATTTACTTGGGACGGCCCCGAGGTGGCGAGGGACCCTCAGCGTCCTGTCCTCACCGGCGCCGACCTCCCAATCCCCCGAAACGCAGAAGAGATCTTCCTCGGCGTTCTTACTGGAATCCTCCAAGGCCAGGACAAAGCCTCTTTTGAGCTGCTTCACCCGAAGATAATAATTGTCTCCCCCAGCCTTGCAGATGTCGTAGACGTCCTCGATGTGATGGACACCCAGGTTGATCCCCAAGATCTCGTTCAGTTTCGCCGTGCCCATGATGACTTTGAAGTCATTGGGCATCAGCTGGCACGGGGTAATTGACCAGGCACTGAGGCAGGCCCTAAGAATGGGGTGCAGAGGAAATCTGACCCCGCCCTCAATCACGGAGATCAAAGGGAACAGCATCCAGCCATAGGACCAGCAGCGCATGGCATAGTCGCTGGGATCCGCTGGCCTGAGGCGAACTCCCTTCGGGATATTGTATGTAGCCCTAAACCTAGCCATGCCCTCATCCGTATCTAACCGAAAACTAGGGGTGGCCATATCTAAAAGAAGGAGGAGGCAGAAAGAAACCCTAAAGATGGAAAACCCTAAAAAACAGACAGGGGCACGAAGTCACTTACAGAGACAGCAAGGTGAGTCAAGAGTTGATTTGGGCATGCCCCGCGGTTGTCCTCGCCAGAGTATTACAGAGAGATCTCGAGAAGACAGACGAAGGACAAAGCAGAAGTCGAAGACAAGGGCAAAGAAAATCAGAAAAGAAGATAAAGAAAGCAGAACCGAAGGAGACAACCCTACTTATAGGAGAAGGAAGCCCTCTTTGGGCGCCATTTTCGAATTTGAAAAGACAGATTTCGCAATCCGCGCCTGTTCCATCAATGAGACAGCGCAATCAGTGAAGAAGCTACACGTGTAGCCGCCGGTTCGTTTCCCAGGACAGACAAGACGGAACATTTATTGCCTCAGAGAAGTTGAAGCGACACCAGGCAATGATCGCTGCATCTCCAGACAGGTTCTCTAGCTTCTGACCCCTAAAGGCTAGGGCGCTTAAGAAGTCACAAGCTAGGGGGCAATTGTGTGGGGAGATTTTTAAAGCTCCAGGATTACGTTAATCACGGCTATAAGATGGGAATAAGCATTCTCACGTGCCATCCGCGTGCCATCCACGTGGCATCCAGACTCGCCTCGGCTGCCGGGACAGAGGCCTCAGCCGAGACCAGACAAACCTTGGTTGCTAGCGCCGAGCTCGGCTACCAAGCGCCCACCTCGGCTAAAGAGCTTGACCTCAGCCAAGGAGCTGGGACGAAAGCCGAAGCAAGGGAAAATCCCCACTCGCGCCCTACGCCTGCCACATCATCATGCTCATGGCAGAATAGGGGCGCGAGCCAGTGAGATAGATGCGACATCCACCCGTCCACAATCTTTGCCAGATCACTGACAGGGCGGCATCCAACGGCTGAAGCCAAATTAGGGCAAGGCCCGAGGGTGGATCCGATGGGACCTCTACCGCCAAAGGCGTCCAACATGATCTGGCCCAACATGACGCATATTAAATGCGATGTGGGATGATCCGACTGGCATTAAATGCAAAGTGGGCTGGAATGGACCGCATTTATTACTTTGTGGGTTGATAAAGACTTCCCTATCAAATCATGGGACCCATGCCAAAATATCATCCAAGATATCGTCCAGTTCTCTATAAATAGAACCACATTTCACATATAAGGTACGTATTATTCACACTTGAGAGTCGCCACTCTGCCTCTCTTCTCCCTCTCCTTCCTTTGTTCCAGTTCACATACTGACTTAGGCATCGGAGAGCCTTGCGCCACCCAGGCCAGGGTCCTCTGACCGTTTGCTCTTCCCTTTCAGGCTTAGAGGCAGCTGATCATCTTCTTCATTTGAATAAGTCCTGTAAGGCACCCCGATTATTGTGGGTCATATTTTTCTGCACCTACAAGAGGCATATAGATGTTGGGATTGGTGTATGCCCTAAAGCCCACTAGCTGCACTCTCATCTTTTGTTACTGGATATTTACTGGTTATATAATGGAATGACTCTTTCTCTTTAAACATGTGTATATGTATGGTTGTGTGTAAGGCCCATTGTTTCTAATAATTGAATCAGGTGTGAAGTGGCTTCACACAGATAGGTCTGATTCATGGATATTGGAAACAACAAATTAGTTCATAACTGAAAGATGGAGTTGGGCACTTCATCTTGGTATAAGTTATAATGAGATACTCTCCTATATAGGGTGACATACCTAAGTCATGGGAGGGCTTTCCCGGATCTATCTCATTAGTGCATGTGTCATGCATTGAACAGGACCATTGTAGGTGTGATCTCTAAAATAGTACTATCACAGAAAGAGATCAAGTCACCTCATGCTACTGAGTGACCGGTGCTCTTAATCTTGAGCATTTGTGGATGAACCGACGAAGTCAAGTTCTTGTGCTTTAATTCACTATGGGTGAGATTCTTTTCATGGGTCAACAGCTCTGTGTTTTGGGTACTCGGACTTGATCAGTTGGGACGTGCAGATGCAATATAGAATCTATGCCATCTAATGATGGAATTATCGTCCCCTTAGAATTATCCGATTGATCATCAAAATCTAAGATCTTAGTATATGGATGTTCCATATGGATATTGAACTTGTGGGCCGCTCCCTGGATCAAGAGAATGATATCCGAATGATGATTATGTTAAGGATATGAAGTTCTAAGGTTTAGATGTAATCGGGAAGGTTGATAGTACATGTGATAACCTGACTCGATTATGGATGTTACATAGAGGGGCATTAAGGTCATTACGCTTAGTAGGTCGAAGACAACCGTCATTTTATGACGAGCTTATTATATTATATATTTGTCCTTGGAGTTCAATCATAACTCTTTAGTGGAATGAGTTAAGGTTAAAATGGTCTTTATGTTGCTATGGGTTTAGCATGGACATTTTGGTCATTTTGGGAGCCAATGGCAAATATGTCTTTTGGTCCCTTCTCTAGTCACTTTCCAAGATTGGCATGGTTTCCTAGAATGTTTAGATGACATATGGTTGAATTATTTTAGTGGAAAAATAATTTTGAGTTTAAATTCAAATAGGCCTTTGATGGCATACATGAATTTAATTCTAGATAAATTGTATGTGGGCCATGGTGTGCATTAAATGTGTGGGACGTCCATAATGGGATATCCATGGGTAAGGTTTCCTATTTTGAGTAGGTCTCTCTACTTGGAAGGTTGGACTCCTCTTTGGATTAGTATTCCCATGAGAAAGTTTCCTTTTTGAATTAGAAACTTAAAATTAGTAAGTGTTCTACAACTAGGATTACTAATTGCATGGGAAGTTCCTTAAAGTTCCCTTTTCTAATTGAAGTGTTTCTAAAAGGAAGTAAACCTTTGGATTATGCTTTCCTTTTAGGACATCTTTAAGAATTAGGAGAGATAACTTTGTGGGAAAGCTACCTCAAAAGTTTCTATAAAAGAATGCACCTTCCCCCCTTGGACGTCCTACACTAGAATAGACCCATCCCACACGTCCAGCCTTGGTTGTCTTTCTTCTTCATTGAAGAAAGTGGTAGGTCTGAGATTTTTCCATAGAGAAATAGTTCTTAACTCCTAGATTAAGATCCCACCATCTTAGCCAATCAAATTTGGATTTGAGATAGAGAAGAAGATCAAAAGAGAACACAATTTCTGCAGCAGAATTCCAGCAACATACTTGCTGATTGCAGACCTGAGTTCACCCTTTTTGCATCTGTTTTTCAGAGGATTAAAGCTTCCAAAACATCGAGGTAATAGTCTTCTATCATCTCTATTAATTGGACACATGTTGATCATGATTTAATGGAGTTTCTATGCGATTCTTTATGGCTGATTTCCGCTGCATAGTGCAGAAATCAGATTTTTTAAAATCTGTCATGCTTTGCATCAGCCATAGTAGTCTCTTTATGAGAAGTTTCAGATCTGAATCGCGGTTTCCTTCAGTGGTATCAGAGCCATTCCATGCGAAATCATGATCCCATGATGTGATTAATTAATCCTAGATTAGATGGGGCATGGTGGCACCCTGCTGAAATTTATTTCAGATTTGTATTAGTGCTGGAATCTTGTATGATGGTTACGTTCGGATTGCTGGAATTAATTTTTCCAGATCTGAATCATGTTGTACATTATGCACTAACCTATTTGGTTGCAGCCATAATTAGCATTCTTAATGGTTCGCATGTATGTTGTGTGGATTTGGATGTTTTTTAATTAGTTGGAAAGTGTACGATTGCGCGGTTAGCAATCATAGGAAGTTGTAAAGTTTCCTTAATTTTATTCCAACTAGTCTTGATGTAAGCTTTCTTGAAAAGCATAGGAATCACCAATGTAATTTTGGTTTTGTTTTTCATGGGTTTGCTTGTATAAATCTATTTATGGAAACAAGCAAGAAAAGGAAAGTCTCAAGACAAGAAGGTTGCAAGAAATTGGAGTCCTTGGAGATGAAGGAGTCAAGACTTCTAGATGCATGAGGAGTCCTAATTCGATTAGGATTTGAAATCCTAAGAACAGGGAGCCAGCAAGGAATGAATACTTTTATTTGCTTTTATATATGGAATGCATGGTTGAATGCTTTATATAATTGCTATAATTGTCACCTAGAAACATGGCCACCATTAGGTTCTAAAAATGGCATCTTTCGAATATTAGAATGTTTTTGTTTGGTCAATTGGTTTTAAATGGGACTTAGACCAGCACCTTTTAATTATGTCTAAGGTTTAAAATTGGATAGGGTTGGCACCCTTGGTTTCCAAAAATAGACTAAACTAAAAAAATCTAATTAGATGCTACCTAAGGGTTCCCATAACCCAAGTTAGGTTTTTGATTCTTTTAAAGGGTTTTCTCAAATGTTTTAATGCAAAGGTTATTTACTTTCAAGATGACTTGAGTCATTGAGTCATGAATTTAATTAACCAAGTTTGCTAGATTTAAAAAGAGCTTTTGAGAAAACGAAGTAAAGATCAAAGGAAAGTTTATAAACCGTAGTGATAAATTATCAAGTGGGAGAGGGGTTTAGGAAAAACCCCACAACCTTCCATTCTCGATTCATATTAATCTCATTAGAAGTGTTAGTGGGAGCGGCCATCCCTTCGGTGGAGTTCTTTACTAAAGATCACTTCGATGGGTTAGTGGCTGAATTAAAGTGAATGTTCGTAATGAGGTGTTAGTGGGAGCGGCCATCCCTTCGGTGGAGTTCTTTACTAAAGATCACTTCTATAGAATGTCGATGGAGTCTTGGTGGGAGCGGCCATCCCTTCGGTGGAGTTCTTTACCAAAGCTCACTTCTAGATTAGGACATTCTGGGAATTTTCATAAGAGATGGTAACACACTTGACATAAGGCGGTAATAACCTCTCCTACCAGTTAAAGTTATTTATCTTATGAGGTCAAACCAATCAGTGATTGGACTATCACTGGATATGTATCCAGACAGTGATAATCCAAATAAGAAGAGCTTAATTCAACGTTACTATAGGCTCGGCCATCCTTTCGATGGAGGGTTTATGAGGAGGTTGAAACACTGATACATTATGTTTAGGGTTGAAATAATGTAAAAAGCTTTGTGCATGTTTTTCCTTTTATAACAAGCACCATATACATGTTACATATATACTGCCTATCTAATTATAAACCATTTTATATCCAGAGAGAGATGGGTAAAGATTCTTTTAGCCCGTTGATGAGTATTCTTCGTGAGAACAAGCTGACCGGCCCTAATTACATAGATTGGAAGAGAAATCTTGACATAGTACTCACTGCTGAGGAGTACAAGTATGTCTTGGTTGAAAATTGTCCTAAAATTAATGCCGATTCTACTGAAGACCAGTTAGAGGCTGAAAGGAAGTGGAAGAAAGCGAACATCATGGCTAAATGCTACATGCTCGCTTCCATGTCCAACGTGTTGCAAACACAGCATGAGCATATGGACACAACCTATGAAATCATGATGTCCTTGTCTGAGATGTTCGCAGACAAGAGCAGGACTAGCTAGGCAAGCTGCTATGAGGACTATCATGAATGCTAGGATGGCTAAGGGAACACCTGTCAGAGAGCATATGCTCAAGCTGATGGATTGTTTCAATGAAGCTGAGATTCTAGGGGCTGAGATTGATGCTGGGAGTCAAACTGACATGATTCTCGAAACTCTGCCGGACTCTTTCAATCAGTTCAAGCTCAATTTCAATATGAGCAAGATGGACATGACTCTACCTGAGTTAATGAAAGAACTCCAGGCGGCAGAGGCCATCATGAAGCCCAAAGCCCAAGCTCATTTTTTCTAGTCTTCCTCTAAACTGAACCCGAAAGGGAAGAAGTCCAAGAAGAAGCAGAATAAGGGAAAAGGGCAGAAAAAGGACAACACTGGTAATAAGAAGGACAAGGGTACAGATGGAAAGCCCAAAGGGAAATGCTTCAAGTGTGGCCTCAAAGGTCATTGGAAGAAAGATTGTCCCAAGTTCCTGGCCTCAGTTAATAAAGGTACATCTTTTTCTTATTTCATTGAAACTTGTTTAGTGGTTGATTCTACTGACTCGTGGATAGTAGACTCTGGAGCCACTAATCATATCTGCAATTCGTTGCAGGGGTTTCAGATAATGCAGAAAATTGAGAAAGAGGAGTTTGCCTTTAGATTTGGAACTGGAGCTAAAGTCTGGGCGGGTGCAGTGGGAAATGTTTCTCTACATTTTTCTAATGATAGGATTTTAATTTTAAATAATGTTTTCTATGTTCCGGACATGAGGAAGAATTTAATTTCAGTCTCTAGAGTTATGGAATTTAATTACTCAGTTTCTTTCCATTCTGGTGTTGATATCAGTAGAGATGGAAATATTATATGTTCCGGTAGAATACATGATAACTTATTTTATATAAATCTTATTGCTCCCACACTGCATAATGTACAACTAGAAAGTTCTACTTCCCTTAAGAGAAGGGTATCTTCAACCAATGACACCTATCTTTGGCACTTACGTTTGGGTCACATTAACCTAAAACGGATTCAGAGGTTGGTAGAAGATGGGCCCTTGAGCTCATTAGATTTCGAACCTTTTCCTCAGTGTGAATCATGTCTCAAGGGAAAGATGACCAAAAGGTCATTCTCTGGAAAGGGACTAAGGTCAAAGGAGTTGTTAGAATTCGTTCACACTGATGTGTGTGGTCCTATGAACAAACTAGCAAGAGGAGGATATGAGTATTACATCACCTTCACCGATGATTACTCTAGGTATGGATATGTCTATTTGATGCGACGCAAGTCTGAGGCGTTTGATAAGTTCAAACAATTCAAGGCTGAGGCGGAGCTACAACTAGGGAAACATATCAAAGCCCTTCGATCTGATCGAGGTGGCGAGTACCTCCTAGGTGAGTTCAAGGAGTACCTCACACAACATGGGATTGTGTCTCAGTTGTCTGCACCGGGTACCCCCCAGCAAAATGGTGTAGCAGAGAGAAGAAACCGTACCCTTCTTGATATGGTAAGGTCCATGATGAGTCATGCAACCCTACCTATATCTTTTTGGGGATGTGCCTTAGAAGCAGCAGCATACATTTTAAATCTGGTACCATCTAAGTCAGTACCTAGGACACCACAAGAAATGTGGACAGGTCGAAAACCTAGTTTAAATCATATCCACATTTGGGGTTGTCCAGCTTATGTACTGAATGATAAAGCTACCAAGCTAGAACCCAGATCAGAAATGTGCTACTTCATTGGGTATCCTAAAGGAACAAGAGGTGGCATCTTTTATCATCCAAAAGAGCAAAAAGTGCTCATCAGCACTCATGCTAGATACTTAGAGGATGATTGTATGATGCACCAAGAACTTAGTAGTACAGAAACCCTAGAGGAGATTCTTCCGAAATCCCCTATAACATCTGTACCATATCCTGAAACA
The DNA here is from genome assembly GCA_012931725.1 of Litsea cubeba. Lineage (NCBI taxonomy): Eukaryota > Viridiplantae > Streptophyta > Magnoliopsida > Laurales > Lauraceae > Litsea > Litsea cubeba. Next base: position 76,724,175 of record CM022946.1, on the reverse strand, counting down.
GTAGATTGACCGGATATTCCTTTAAACACTCCGGAGCCTCGTCGTAGTGGGAGAATTCCTAGACAAACAGATAGATATCTAGGAGTGTCTTTAAAGACAGACTCTGTGGATATGGTTGAGGATCCTACTAGTTACGATGAAGCAGTAACGGATATAGATGCTGACATGTGGCAGCAAGCGATAAAATCTGAATTGCATTCTATGTATCTATATGATGCAACCAGAGGGATTCATTGCTAGTGGCCAAGATAACATGGTTTGTAAACTTAAGAAGTCCATTTATGGACTTAAGCAAGCATCTAAGGCATGGAACATCAAGTTTGATCAGGCAGTCAAATCCTTTGGCTTTGATCAAAACATTGATGAACCATGAGTGTATAAGAAAGGAAGTGGTAATGCAGTCATATTTTTGGTCCTATATGTAGATGACATATTGCTCATTGGAAATGATGTAGGTGCATTGTCATCCACAAAGGTTTGGTTATCATCTCAATTTCAGATGAAGGATTTGGGTGAGGCAAGCTACATCTTAGGGATCAAGCTTCTGCGAGATCGCAAGAATAAGACGTTAGCCTTATCCCAATCTTTGTATATTGAGAAGATATTGGTCAAGTTTAACACGCATGACTCTAAGAAGGGCATGCTACCTTCTAGACATGGAGTACCACTATCTCGAGATCAATGTCCAAAGACACCTGATGAGATAGAGAACATGAAGAGAGTTCCATATGCATCCGCTGTTGGAAGTCTCATGTATGCGATGTTATGTACTAGACCAGATATTTGCTTTGCCGTCGGCACGGTTAGCAGATATCAGTCAAACCCTGGACCTGTGCATTGAACTGCTGTAAAGCATATATTCAAGTATCTTCGGAGAACGAAAGATTATATGTTAACTTTTCGGGCAGATGATTTAACGCCTTTGGCGTATACAGACTCAGATTTCCAATCAGATACGCATACCAGAAAGTCAACCTCAGGATATGTTTTTACTCTATCGGGAGGGGCTGTTTCATGGAGGAGTGTCAAGCAATCATGTACTGCTGATTCTACCATGGAAGCAGAGTATGTGGCGGCAGCGAAAGTTGCAAAGGAAAGAGTATGGCTCAGAAAAATTCCTAATGGAATTGGGAGTTGTTTCTGCAGTAGAAAATCCGATTGTCATGTACTACGACAACTCTGGTGCCATAGCACAGTGCAGAGAGCCCCGGAATCACAAGAAAGGCAAGCTCATTCAGAGAAAGTACCACTTGATCCGGGAATTCGTTCTGAATAGAGAAATAGTGATGGAGCAGATTGCCTCAGCTAATAACTTAGCAGACCCTTTTTCAAAGACTCTTACTGAGAATGTATTCACTTCTCATGTTGAGTCTATGGGAGTTAGGTTATGAAGTAGTGATCTTTAGTGCAAGTGGAAGTTTGTTGGGATTGGTGTATGCCCTAAAGCCCACTAGCTGCACTCTCATCTTTTGTTACTGGATATTTACTGGTTATATAATGGAATGACTCTTTCTCTTTAAACATGTGTATATGTATGGTTGTGTGTAAGGCCCATTGTTTCTAATAATTGAATCAGGTGTGAAGTGGCTTCACACAGATAGGTCTGATTCATGGATATTGGAAACAACAAATTAGTTCATAACTGAAAGATAGAGTTGGGCACTTCATCTTGGTATAAGTTATAATGAGATACTCCCCTATATAGGGTGACATACCTAAGTCACGGGAGGGCTTTCCCGGATCTATCTCATTAGTGCATGTGTCATGCATTGAACATGACCATTGTAGGTGTGATCTCTGAAATAGTACTATCACAGAAAGAGATCAAGTCACCTCATGCTACTGAGTGACCGGTGCTCTTAATCTTGAGCATTTGTGGATGAACTAACGAAGTCAAGTTCTTGTGCTTTAATTCACTATGGGTGAGATTCTTTTCATGGGTCAACAGCTCTGTGCTTTGGGTACTCGGACTTGATCAGTTGAGACGTGCAGATGCAATATAGAATCTATGCCATCTAATGATGGAATTATCGTCCCCTTAGAATTATCCGATTGATCATCAAAATCTAAGATCTTAGTATATGGATGTTCCATATGGATATTGAACTTGTGGGTCGCTCCCTGGATCAAGAGAATGATATCCGAATGATGATTATGTTAAGGATATGAAGTTCTAAGGTTTAGATGTAATCGGGAAGGTTGATAGTACATGTGATAACCTGACTCGATTATGGATGTTACATAGAGGGGCATTAAGGTCATTACGCTTAGTAGGTCGAAGACAACCGTCATTTTATGACGAGCTTATTATATTATATATTTGTCCTTGGAGTTCAATCATAACTCTTTAGTGGAATGAGTTAAGGTTAAAATGGTCTTTATGTTGCTATGGGTTTAGCATGGACATTTTGGTCATTTTGGGAGCCAATGGCAAATATGTCTTTTGGTCCCTTCTCTAGTCACTTTCCAAGATTGGCATGGTTTCCTAGAATGTTTAGATGACATATGGTTGAATTATTTTCGTGGAAAAATAATTTTGAGTTTAAATTCAAATAGGCCTTTGATGGCATACATGAATTTAATTCTAGATAAATTGTATGTGGGCCATGGTGTGCATTAAATGTGTGGGACGTCCATAATGGGATATCCATGGATAAGGTTTCCTATTTTGAGTAGGTCTCTCTACTTGGAAGGTTGGACTCCTCTTTGGATTAGTATTCCCATGAGAAAGTTTCCTTTTTGGATTAGAAACTTAAAATTAGTAAGTGTTCTACAACTAGGATTACTAATTGCATGGGAAGTTCCTTAAAGTTTCCTTTTCTAATTGAAGTGTTTCTAAAAGGAAATAAACCTTTGGATTATGCTTTCCTTTTAGGACACCTTTAAGAATTAGGAGAGATAACTTTGTGGGAAAGCTACCTCAAAACTTTCTATAAAAGAATGCACCTTCCCCCCTTGGACGTCCTACTCTAGAATAGACCCATCCCACAAGTCCAGCCTTGGTTGTCTTTCTTCTTCATTGAAGAAAGTTGTAGGTCTGAGATTTTTTCTTGGAGAAATAGTTCTTAACTCCTAGATTAAGATCCCACCATCTTAGCCAATCAGATTTGGATTTGAGATAGAGAAGAAGATCAAAAGAGAACACAATTTCTACAGCAGAATTCCAGCAACATACTTGCTGATTGCAGACCTGAGTTCACCCTTTTTGCATCAGTTTTTCAGAGGATTAAAGCTTCCAAAACATCGAGGTAATAGTCTTCTATCATCTCTATTAATTGGACACATGTTGATCATGATTTAATGGAGTTTCTATGCGATTCTTTTTGGCTGATTTCCGCTGCATAGTGCAGAAATCAGATTTTTTAAAATCTGTCATGCTTTGCATCAGCCATAGTAGTCTCTTTATGAGAAGTTTCAGATCTGAATCGCGGTTTCCTTCAATAGAGTGGATGGATTTTGATGGAGGAATTTAAGGAGACTTTACTTAAATGGAGAGATTTGAGAGGGGGAGATTTCGGGAGGTCTAGTGGCTCACATCAAAGCCAAAGTTGTTTATATTTTTTCTAAGCATTTTTTTGAAAGGAGAAGTCATAGGTGCAGACATGGCACCCTCTGCATCCTCCCTCCCTATTGCTTTAATATATATAATTAGCACGGAATGCGGTTGTGTTTGGAAACTAAATCGCAGGAAAAAAAACTCCGTTTTCTATAAAGTAGTTAAAAAGCCCACGTTTTGCAATTGTAAATCCCCGAGAGTCTGAACCAATAGTCATATTCATCGATATGCATTGATATTGACAATAAAATTACCGCGTATATAAATCTTCAACGAGAAATCCCCATTCCAAGATTGTAAGAAATCTACCTGTTACCAAAGTGCTTTAAAAGGGTTTGGATTCAAGGCAGACCCGCCTGAACTTTTCTCCGGATTTTACCCTTTATGTGATCAATTTAATGGGCTCTATTGCAATCCATAGACTGGTTCCAGTTGGCATCAGCCTCATGATGGATCAAGCCCAATTGCAGGAAAAAAAAGAAACATGAAATATTTTTGCATGGTCATATTTAAAAGGGAAGCTTTCGGTTCAATAAAACATTGAATATCTTCCAGCATCAATCGGATATGGCAACTAGTGAGATGAATCATGTGAAGGACCTCAAAAGCATGCCAGTATCCACTATTTAAAAAAGTAGAAGATAACTCCACAGCAAAAGCAAGCATGTTAAGGGCACATTTGGTAAACATAGAAGAATCCTCTATTAAGAGAATTATCTCTATCTCCAAAGACCCAATACCTCCTCAGGTAGGATTCCTGATGAGAGTTTCAAGTTTAGATAGAGAGAGGATTCCTACAATTTGTATAATGTATGATCCAATTGTTATAAACGTTTTTTTTTTAAGATTCCTCATAATCCATGAAAATCAAGACCTCAACATTCACCTCAAAGTTTTCTGTGGTCATCTAGAGGCTTTGAATGGTTCCGATTGTGCAAAGCGGACCACATAAATAAAACAATAATATTCTAGTGTATGGACGTTTTTACAAATATCTCAGATATAGTAATGATCAACAGTTGAAATTTGGTCACCTTATCGTCTTTGACCTTCCCGAACTAATGACCGGTTCCAATCTCGATTTTGGACCTCACATAAACTGGGAAATTGGGAAACACAGACTATTTTTATTTCCGTTTTCAATATAGTATAAACGGTCAGGACGTTTTGACACATATATGGAGATATAAGAGGATTCAATGGCTGAAACTCGGTCACCTTGTCGTGTTCGACCTTTCAGAACTAATGACTGGTTCCAATCTTGATTATGGATCCCACATAAATAAAAAATTTGGGAAAATGGACTATTTTTATTCCCGTTTTCAATTGTGTAAACGATTAGGACGTTTTGGCACATATCTCGAGATATAAGAGGAATCAACTGTCGAAATTTGGTGAGGTGGCCGTTCTGGAGTTGGTAAAGGTGACTAACGATTTGGATCTTGATTATGGGACCCAAAAGGTACATTTCCAAAGTAAAAACTAATTATTAACCCCGCATTACCGCCCTAAGTCACTGCAGCGTTACTGTAGCTTCGCCTTTCTTCACTTGCAAGGATTCAACGCGTCCGAAGGGGGGTGTCAGACCGGAAGAATAATCAGAAGAGGTGATTTTCACCGTCAGTCCTCTTCAAATCTACACCCAGCCAAACATGGGAAATCCACCATCGCGCGGAAAAGAGGGAGAAATCCTTTAGCGATGACTGTTGCCAAATGTGCCCTAAAGATTCGATCAAACGTGCTAGAGAAACTATAAAACTATAGTAGTTTATTTACTATGCCTTAGGAGTTTATAGTAAAATGCATTCCAGCGGACATAAGTGAAAGAAGAAAACAAGGTGGTCACTCAACCATGAGTTTGTTGGCCCCACATATATTATACACAGGGATCGATTATTGTGCCTATAAGTGAAAATATATCTCCTAGGCCTATAGCCCAACATAGCAAAAAGAATAAAAAAAAAGGAGAAGAAAAAGATGGCAAGGTAGAGAGATATATATGAGAGCTTGAGAGCGCATTTCTGCAGAAAAAGTGAGGTCTACATAAACACATTTTCTCAATATAGTAAGACCTAGGTGCAATTAGGGATGTCAAACGGGTTGGCACGGCCCACCAGGGATTTACCGTCGCGGGCCGTGCCGTGCCTCCGTGTCGGCCGTGCTCGACGTGCCTCTTTAATTTTTTTTCATGCATCTATGTCAAAGGCCGTGTAGCCAAAGGCCCTTGAGTTGGACAAGTTCTATTCTAGTGTTAGAATTGAACTTCTGAATAGGCAAAGGCCAACCTGTCTAAAATCTGGGCGTGTAGCAACTCATTTCTAGGTCATCAACAGCGCTAGATACCCTGGGAGGGAGTAACATGGGTAAATATGATCTCATAAGGTAGGGCCATTGACATAGATGCATGGGCCCTGAATTGGTGGACTTATCAGTTTTGTGCCCTTTGAAAAGCGGATAAGTGTTCAAGATAAAGTATTCATATGTCGACATCGTGATGTTGGGCCTAACATGCAACAAATGAACAGTTCATGTCATATGTCAATAGATGAAAGTATTGGTTATATCACATGTATTTTTATTTCATTTATAAAAGCTTGTTAAATTAAATTTTATTCTGCTTTAAGCAAAATATCATTCACCCCACGATAAAGTAGAGACGCCATCGATCATCCTGTCTGTAATTATTTGAAGCATAAGGATCACAAATGATTCTTCCTCATAAAGAATGCGCTTTTGGCCAAGTCCATTAAATATTTGGTTTGTAGGCCCTGGCCCGGCCTGTAACAGCCATAAGAACATCCACACATTCTCTTTATGGGATAAAATTAAATATAAAAAAGTTGTAGGATGTTTATTGGTACATTACTCAAATAAATTGTGGGAATTTAGATTAGAAAATAGGAAGTGCTTGGCAGGCCAACCGTGTGGATAGGTCGGCCCATCGTGTGCCTTGCCGAAACGGGCCAGTCGTGCCACATCCCTCGGCCCAGCATGGGTCGTGCCTTGTGGGCCGTGCCGTGGACCATTGACTGTCGGGCCGGGCCGGTCCGCATCCCTAGGTGCAATGACAGACGCAAATATGAGCTAAGTCGAAGCTTTTCGTATTGATTTCAGAGGTTTTTTTTTCATGAAAGAAAAAAATCCGTTGAACTAATTTTCCCACAGACAAACATGTCCTCCTAAAATTTGATATATTAGCATTTTCCATCTCCTTAATTTATTTTCTACAAGAAGGGAGATTATATGATAGGTATTTATCAACTTTCACATTTGTTTTATCAATTTTAACCACTTTTAAAATTATATTTCTTAAAATTCTTAGAAATCCAAATTGATGAAACAAACGTTAATTCCCTAAAAAACTACCAATTTAAACATGGTACCCCCAAAATATATTATTTTTTTCTTCACCCCTTTCTAACGGGGGCATGTCGAATGGTTAAGCTTTTTATTAAGTGGGCCTTGCCGAGCAGCCTCAAGAATTTCCCCTGGTGGGCCCAAGTCTCAAAGGATCACCACCCCTGTATTAATCAAAAGTCATAAAATAGATTTTCGAACTTGAAATTACAAAAAAAGTTCGGCCTATATCCGTGGACCGCCCAAGTAATCCTGTTTCCGACCGGTCTTAAATACATACCATGGGATTATAGCAAAGTAACCTCAATTGAGTACTCCTCCGCAGGGTTTCCAATGCCACCAGACTCTCCCAACCTCGTCACGATTCCGCCAATCCCACCCTCTTCTTCATCGCCGATCCCGTCCCTCTCTTCTTCGTCATCTCTTCACCCTCCTCCCCCTCTGCTTCCCCCCCCCCCCCTTCTAAACCAACCTCCTCCGCTCTTGCCAGTTTTTCAAATTCCTCCTTCTCCCGCCCATTTCCCCTCAAGCTCCTCGTCGACCCAACCCTCTTCTTCTTCTCCGTCAACTCTCCCTCCTCCTCCCTCATTGCTTTCCCCCTCCCCTCCCCCACTTTTAAACCAACCCCCCTCTTCACTCCTGCCAGTTTTTCAAATTCATTCATCTCCCGCCCATTTTCCCACCAGGCCAGGTCCTTCAGCTGCGGTCCGGCCAACCCACTTCCCCCCTTGGACTTTCAGACCTCCTCCTCCAAACCCCCCATCTCTTCCCCCAACCAAGCCTCTTCACCACTCTGCCTCTCTCTCCCTATCCCCCCCTCCTGACCCCTCTGCCTTCCCTCCCTTACCATCCGCAATTCCCCCTACTCCCAGCCTCTCCTCTGGCACACCTATTTTCCCCCCTTCTTCCTTTGCAAACCTCTTTGCTTTTCCACAGCCTTCCTTCCACCCTCCAAGCTATCCCCCTACCACCTGGACTAATGGTAGACCGACCTTATCCATCCCCCAAACTGTGCTTTCCGCGAGTAAGGAATCCTTCAATTTCTCTGTCATAGGCAAATTTGCAGGTAAACGCCCCTCCCTAGAATGGGTTGAAGAGAAGGCCAAATTCTGGGCCCTTTCCAGACCTTGCTTGGTTTCCCTTACCATCAAAGGCCACTTCATCTTCCGCTTTAACTCACCCGAAGATAAAGCCTTCATTCTGGGCCTCTCCCCTCTGTCCTTAGACAGGAAGAAAATCTTCTTCCAACCCTGGTCCCCTGGTCAGGATGAATCAGTTTGGCCCTCCTTTTCCCCTGTATGGGTGAGACTTTCAGGGCTGCCTTACCACTGCTGGAGCCAGCACATCATTTTCTCCATAGCCAACTCCATTGGCCAACCAATCAAGCTAGATGCAATTACCTCCTCACAAAGAATTCTAACTTTTGCCAGGGTCCAGGTCAATATTGACCTCTCCAAACCTAAACCCAAAACCATCCTTGTAGACTTGCAGGGTGAAGGGGAATTGGAAATTGCAGTTTCCTATGAACATTGCCCTTGCCCTCTCTGCTTTCAATCAGGCCACTCCTCTCAAAATTGCCATCTAGCTCCTCAGCCCAGCAACCACTCCTTAGGCACTGTTTCCCCCCCTTCTTCACTCCCCCCCCAACCCCCCCCTAGCCCAATTCAGCCCCTGCCTACCCTTTCCCCACCTCTTCAGTCTCCCCTGCCTCTCACCCATGCCCCCCCTCTTCAGTCTCAGTTTCCCCCCCCCCCCCCTCTCTCTACCAACCCTCCCTTGGCTCCCCCATCTATCACTGTTCCCCTCTCTCCTCCTTCCTCTGCAACCAACCAGCCTCCCCCCTCCTCAGCTACTACCACCATCACTTCCTGCCCCCCCTCTTCTCCTCAGCTTTTTCTATCACCCCATCATCCCAAATCCTCAATGACTTTAGCTAGTCCTCCCAGTAAGTCTCTTTCTAAGGCTACCACTCTCACCCTTTCCTCTTCCAATCCTTCCCTCAATGACCTTCCCTCTGAAGTAGTCTCAGTCATCCTTAAAGAAACCTCTCCTCCAACCATTGACTTATCCAATCCCTTTGACATTCTTGATAAATGCTCCCTTTTAGACCCCACCTCCAATCCAAACCTCTTTGGTCGCAATCTTCAGGCTCTCCCTGAAGATGCTCCCCCTCCAGGCTTTAATCATCCTTCAGACACCCCTCTGGCCAACCCTCCCTCACCCCCTCCAGCTGAACTTCCTCAGGCTGCGAACCTTGGGACTACTCCTGCAGGCCCTTCCAAGCACCACTCCAAAGGCAAAAGGAATTCCAAATACCCAGTCTCTGGTCCAATCACTAGGAGGTCTAGAAGTAAGTTCACCTCCCCCCCCTCCTATCCATGTTAAAGATCCTTTACTGGAACTGTAGGGGAATAGCCAACTCCCCTACCATCAGAGCTTTGGCTAACCTGATCCGCTCCCATCTCCCTGACTTTATTTTCATCTCTGAACCAATGTCTAGCTTCTCGTCCACCAATTCTCTTGGTCTGCTTAATCTGGGTTTTGACACTTTCCACTCAAACCATCAATCTTTAGCTACCCCAAATCTTTGGTGCTTCTCAAAATCTTCCCATCACCTCACTACCTCTGTCCTCAATGTTTCATCCCAGCACCTAACTCTTCTCCTTCATAACCCAACCTCTGGTCACTCTTCCCTTATCACAGGAGTCTATGGATCCACCAACCATACTCTTAGGAAAGACCTTTGGCAAGTATTAATTGACACCTCCCAAACCTCCCTTCCCTGGTGTGTCCTAGGTGACTTTAACGCCATTCTCTCCCACAATGAGAAGCTCAGTCTCCGCCAAGCCTCCCCCTCCACCCTCAAGGACTTCCAGTCGATGGTGTTTCAAGCTGGCCTCTCTGATACCCTCTACTCAGGTAGCAAATTCACTTGGTCCAACAATAGGCAAGGCCTCTCCTACGTAGCAGCAAGACTCGACAGAGCTCTAGTGAACTCTCACTGGCTGGACTGTTACCCTGACCCTCTGCTTCTTCACCTCCCTAGGATCTCCTCTGACCACAGTCCTATCCTTTTCACCCATTCCAACCTCCCCCCAGCCCCTAAAGCCCCCTTCAAGTTTGAGAATAAATGGCTCCTCCACCCTTCCTTCCTTGATGTTGTTGCTTCCAGCTGGGCTACTCCCATTGCTGGGAATCCCCAGTTCATCCTAGCCCAGCAGCTCAAAGCTCTTAAACAATCCTTGAAAATCTGGAACAAGGCCACCTATGGCCACATCCACCAAAACATTCTGTCTGCGGAAGCTTCTGTCCTAAGGTGCCAACAGAACTTTGACTCCTCCCCTTCGGACTCTCTTAGGAATGACCTTCTGGCAGCAAAGCTCAGTCTCCATGAAGCTCTAAAAGCCCAAGAAATTCACTGGAAACAGAGATCCAGGAACTCTTGGCTCAAGGAGGGAGACTTGAACACTAAGTTCTTCCACCAATCTGCAAAAGCCAGGAGTTCTTTCAATAGAATCAACCACATCACTGTCAATGGCAATCAAACTGATGATCCCTCCATCATCCAAGCTCAAGCAGTAGACTTCTTCTCCAACCTCTACAAACCTCATGATGGCCAGCTTCACCAAATCCTCTTTCAGTCTGATAGCCCCAAGGTAACAGACCTGGAAAACACTACCCTTGTTTCTATCCCTGCTGACTCCGAGATCAAAGAGGCAGTCTTTGCCCTCAAAAGAAACAGTTCTCCAGGCCCAGATGGCTTCAATGGCGCTTTCTTCACAGCAGCTTGGGGCATTATAGGACCTTCAGTAACCTCAGCAGTGCAGCACTTCTTTCAATCCAGGAGAATCCTCAAAGCCTCTAATACCTTCTTCCTTGCTCTCATCCCCAAATCCAACTCCCCTGCCACCTTTGCTGATTACAGACCTATTAGCCTGCTGAACTTCTCCTACAAAATCATATCCAAAATCCTATCTTCCAGACTAACCAAGCTCCTACCAAAATTGATATCCTCCTATCAAGCAGCTTTCATCCAAGGCAGATCAATCCATCACCATGCAGCCTTGACCTTCGAGCTATTCCAGAAGCTCAACTCCAAGCTCAGTAAAGGCTCCCTTTGCCTCAAGCTTGACATTTCAAAAGCTTTTGATAAGCTCAATTGGCAATTCCTTTTCTCTGCCCTCAGGTTTTTCAACTTCTCTGAAGACTGGATCTCCCTCATGCGAGAATGTATTTGCACAACCAGATGCTCTGTTTTGATCAACCGAACCCCTCATGGTTTTTTCAGCTCCCACTGTGGTCTTCGACAAGGCGACCCACTATCACCTTACCTGTTTATCCTTGCAGAGGAAATTCTCAGCCTTCATCTCCACAACCTTCAATCTCAACGGACAATCCTCCCCCTATCCTCAGTTCCCTCCACCCCTTGCCACCTCCTCTATGCGGATGACATTATCATCTTCATGAAAGGCACCACCTCAGGAGTCCTAGCTATTCAAGACCTGCTGGAGCTGTACCAATCCTCCTCTGGCCAGCAAATCAATCTTCGCAAGAGTCAGCTTTTCATTGGCAAATGTGGGACTCGTAGGAAGTCCAGAATCTGCTCTATCCTTGGTCTGCAGCAGTGCCAGGCTCAGCTAAAGTATTTGGGATTTCCTATAGTTTTCGGCACTCCGAAGCAAGCTCACTTCCTCCCTCTGCTGGATTCCATTCTAGCAAGGCTGTCAGCTTGGAAAGCAAAATTTCTCTCTTTTGCAGGTAGACTGATCCTCATTAAGCACGTACTCTCCTGCATCCCTTTACACACAGCCTCCATACTTCCTCTCCCTGTCTCTATATGTAAAGCCATTGAAAGATTGATGAGAAGGTTCCTATGGTCTGGCAGTGCTCCCTCCTCTAAGTTCAACCACGTCAATTGGTCCCAAGTGACCCTTCCAAAGTCAGAAGGAGGCCTCGGCATCAGAAGGATCAGCGAAGTCAACAATGCAGCTTTCATCAAGTTGGGCTGGCAGGCTTCCACCATGAACACCATCTGGTCTGCTTGGTTCAGGAATCGTTACTTCAAGCTCAGCAGCATCTGGGACCCTGCAAATACCATCTATGGCTCCTGCATTTGGAAAAAAGTCCGTCGTCTTGCTCATCTTCTTCACCAGGGCAGTGCCTGGGCCTTTGGCAATGGCAAAGACATCAACCTCTGGCATGATACTTGGTGTGGAGACAGACCTCTCTCTGCAGTCTTCCCCAATCTACAATTCCCTCTGGACCAAATGCTGGCCTCTCTCTTCCACTCTGGCTCTTGGCATATCCCCCTGACTCTGCCAACTCCTGTTCAAGACCTGCTCGATAATGCCACTTCTTACCTCTCTCCCAACCACGCTACTAGAGACAATCTCTACTGGAGAGAGTCTGCTGATGGCCAGCTTTCCCTGAAATCAGCCTGGAATGTAATCAGACAGAGAGGCATCATCCTCAATTGGCCTTCTCTCATTTGGAATGGTATCTCCCTACCCAGAGTCAGCTGTTTTGGTTGGAGACTAATGCTTAACAGAACACCCTCTGATACGCGTCTGCAGCAAATTGGCTTCTCCTTAGCTTCGAGGTGCAGTCTCTGTCTCAGCGGAGAAGACTCAACCAGCCACCTTTTCTTCTCCTGCCCTTTTGCTCTTTCTCTCTGGCAATGGCTGCTGCTTTCCTCAAATGCTTTGCACCCGACCTCATGCTCTGCCTCTTCTATTTGGCTTGCTCTGTCGACAGGTAATGATTCAGCTGGGAGGCTCTTCATGGCAGCAGTCTTTCTCTCAGTTCTTCATACCATATGGAAGGCAAGAAATGCAGCTCTTTTTGATGACCATCATCCTTCCCCTAATCAGATTTTACTTAATCTGCATGATGATCTGGGTATCTCTCTGAAAAGGATCTCAAAACCTTTTGCCAGCCACCAACTTACCTCCCTCTTCAGACTTTTGAATATTCCTGTAAATCTCAATTACAATTGATCACCCCCTGACTTTTGTATCTTCTCAGGGTCTTTTGGTTTTTCTTCTCTTGTATTTTCCCTTTCTTTGAGGCTTTCTTGGCCTCTATATTCTTTCTTCTCCCTTATTAATACAATTACCCTTTAAACAAAAAAAAAAAAAAAAAAAAAAAAACCTCAATTGAGTACTCGATTGGGAGGAATGCCTCTCCCGTCCCATCCCAAAAAGAGGCTGGATCCCCAATGTCCGGCATCACAAATATTAGTAATTTATGTTCAGGCCATGCAAAACAAACTCATTAGAAAAATCTTATATCAACCTTGTACTTATCAACAGCTCTCATTTGAATTCCGATTAGTTTTAGAGAAAGAGATTCTGTACAGGCTTTGGGTAGATCTCCCAAATCCTATTCCTCTGCAGCCGCCCATCCTAATCTACCCTCAAGTGTTCCCAATCCTTTCATTAAGTACCCCAAAATCCAGAACTTGGTCTAACTTCTCTCATTATTGCATATAAATACATGCAGCAAACGCCTTCTGAAATCAAAGACTCATTGTTTCAATGGGGAAAGGGAAACAAGAAACTGCTCCGGTGAGCGGCAGATACTGTCATGACCGCTAGGGCTGCACATGGGCGGTTCGGATCGGTTTAACACTAAAACCAATAACCAAACAAAACCTGTCGGTTTTTTAATTAACCGATCCGATCCGACCGATGGAGAGGGCTTTAACCGAACCGAAACGATCCGTTCGGATCGGTTCGGTTCGGTCGGTTAAACCGTTGTTTTTTATTTTATTTTTTGAAAATCAGACATTGAAAATTTCAAAATGATGATACCACATCCTTTTCATTTATTCCAATGTTTCGTGTAAACATAAAAATCCAACATTCAAGACTAGACTAAGCGCATATAAAAAATAATTCTTCTCCAAAAAGAGAGTTTGGACTAAACGCAAACGCACAAAAAACCCTCCGGAGGATCAAATTTAGCACCCAGATTGCTGAGTTTGACTTGAGCTTCAGCATAGTCTACAAAAAATGCATCTTGATCTTCTACATATTTCTCAGCATAAACCTGCAAAAATGTTAATGTAGGTCACCAAAGCAAAAGAAGTGCCCCTCAGGTTTCCCATTAACTAAATAAGAATGTCTTCATTCTGTACCCTGAAAGACAGATTTGTCTGGAAATGCAGTAGAACATAAAAGAGACAATTGACCTTTATCTTCTAGTTTGTGAACAACAAAAAAAGCTTCTTTCCCCTTATCCTCACCTTCCTATTTTAGTGTCATTTATTAATACCGACCCCACCCCCCCCCCCCCCCCCCAATCCTTTCTCATCTTTGCTCAATTTGTTTGATTCTCATGTGCCTAACATGAAACTAAAGAAATGGAATCCTATCTAGAATTAGAGAGATGCAAACCAGCCTACCATGAATCATTCTACAAATCGAGACAGAAATTGAGGTCTGAAATTCCATACATAAAGGGCCAAACAAAAGACCATGAAAACAAAATATAAAATTCCATACAAGGCATTTTGTAAACAATGAGAGAAGCCAAAGCATCATCCATTGAAATCTCTCACTCTAAAAAAGTAAAAAAACCACACAACTCAATGCCATAAAAATCAAAGACCAAGAAAAAAGATCATCTTTTTCCTTCCAATTTCTCTTTCTCGAGAACAACAACAGGTCAGTCACTTGAGTTTCATAATCAACCAAAATACGATTCCATTCGTTTTCTCCACCGATTCAAATTCCATATATAATATTTGTAGGTGCAGAAAATAATGACCCACAATAACTGCGGTGCCTTAGAGGACTTATCCAAGGTGATGAAGATTAGGTGCCGCCCGAAAGCCTGAAAAGGAAGAGCAAACGGTCAGAGGACCCTGGCCTGGGCAGCGCAAGGCTCTCCGATGCCAAAGTCAGTGAATGAACTGGAACAAAGGAAGGAGAGAAAGAAGAGAGACAGAGTAACAGCTCTTTCTGTTGGATTGTGCGTACCTTGCAAGTGGAATGAGGCTCTATTTATAGAGGCTTGGGTCGTATCTTTGGATGATATCTTGGCGCGGGTCCCATGATTAGACAGGGAAGTCATGATCAGCCCACAAAGTAATTAATGTGGTCCAATCCAGCCCGCTTTGCATTTAATGCCAGTCGGATCGGCCCATATCGCATTGAATGCGTGTCACGTTGGGCCAGATTGTGTTAGGTGCCTTTGGCGGTAGGGGCACCATCGGATCTATCCTCGGGCCGTGCCCTGATTTGGCCTCAGCCGCTGGATGCCGTCCTGTCAGGGATCTGGCGAAGATTGTGGACGGCTGGATGTCGCATCTGTCTCACTGGCTCGCGCCCCTATTCCTCCACTTGTCTGATGACGTGGGGGGCGAAGGGCGTGAGTGGAGAGTCTTTCCTGCTTCGGCTTTCGTCCCGGTTCCTTCGGCCGAGGTGGAGCTTTCAGCCGAGGTGGGGACCTGGGGTAGCCGAGCTCGGTGCTAGCGGCTCGGACCTGCTTGACTTCGGCCGGGGCCCCCGTGCTGGTAGCCGAGGCGAGTCTGACGCCACTTGGGCGGCACGCGGATGGCACGTAATAGTGCTTAGTCCCATCTGATGGCTGTGATTTAGCGTAATCCTGGAGCTCTGGGAATCTCCCCACACAATTGCCCCCTAGCTTTTGACCTCTTAAGCGTCCTAGCCTTTAGTGGTCGAAAGCTAGAAAATCTATCTGGGCATGCGGCGATCATTGCCTGGTGTCGCTTCAACTTTTCTGAAGCAATAAATGCTCTGTCCTGCCCGTTCTGAGAAGCGAACCGACGGCTACACGTGTAGCTCTTCTACTGATTGCGTTGTCTCATTGATGGAATGGGCGCGGATTGCGAAATCCATCCCTTCGAATTCGAAAGTGGCGCGCAACGAGAGTTCCCTTTCCATAAATAGGGTCGTCTTCTTTCTTTCTTGTTTCTGATTTCTTTTTGCCTTCGCTTTCACCTTCGATTTCTGCTCCGCTGCTCGAGATCTGTCTAGCGAGGACGACCGTAGGACATGCCTGGACCTGTCCTTGACTTGCCCTTTCATCTCTGTAAGTAACTTCGTGCCTCTGTCTGGTTTTTTCTTTCTTTAGGGTTTCTCGACTTCTAGGGTTTAACTCCGCCGTTTTCCCCCTTTAGACATGGGCACCCCTAGGTTTCGGTTAGATACTGACAAGGGCATAGCTAGGTTTAGGGCCACCTACAGTATCCCGGAGGGAGTCCGCCTCAAGCCGGCGGATCCCATTGACTATGCCGCGCGTCGCTTTTCCGGCGGCTGGATGCCGTTCCCTTCGATCTCCGTGATTGAGGGCGGGGTCGAGCACGGCGTGTTTCTTCTACGGCCACGGCTCTATCTTTGCGAGGGCGCTCATGCCGATGCTCGTCGCGTCGGGGTGGCATGACTTCGTCTGCTGAGAGCGAGGCCTCGAGTCCCTCTTGGAGGGGGACCTCGACGTAGAGCTGCGAGCCTAGGTGGCCCTCGCCTGCAGATGTGCCATGCACCGTTCGGGACCGCCCATGAGGAGGGACGTCCGTCGACGGTGCTGGCTGCTCGAGCATTGCTCTCGAGGATTCTCCACCCTTCCTAGCTTTTGGAGGCATGATTTCTAGGATGATTGAGAAGGTTGGGAAGGTTGGGATATTACTTTCCCACAGACGGCGCCAATTGTAGGTGCAGAAAATAATGGCCCACAATAACTGGGGTGCCTTAGAGGACTTATCCAAGGTGATGAAGATTAGGTGCCGCCCGAAAGCCTGAAAAGGAAGAGCAAACGGTCAGAGGACCCTGGCCTGGGCGGCGCAAGGCTCTCCGATGCCAAAGTCAGTGAATGAATTGGAACAAAGGAAGGAGAGGAAGAAGAGAGACAGAGTAACGGCTCTTTCTGTTGGATTGTGCGTACCTTGCATGTGGAATGAGGCTCTATTTATAGAAGCTTGGGTCGTATCTTTGGATGATATCTTGGCGCGGGTCCCATGATTAGACAGGGAAGTCATGATCAGCCCACAAAGTAATTAATGTGGTCCAATCCAGCCCGCTTTGCATTTAATGCTAGTCGGATAGGCCCATATCACATTGAATGCGTGTCACGTTGGGCCAGATTGTGTTGGGCGCCATTGGCGGTAGGGGCACCATCGGATCTATCCTCGGGCCGTGCCCTGATTTGGCCTCAGCCACTGGATGCCGTCCTGTCAGGGATCTGGCGAAGATTGTGGACGGCTGGATGTCGCATCTGTCTCACTGGCTCGCGCCCCTATTCCTCCACTTGTCTGATGACGTGGGGGGCGAAGGGCGCGAGTGGAGAGTCTTTCCTGCTTCGGCTTTCGTCCCGGTTCCTTCGGCCGAGGTGGAGCTTTCAGCCGAGGTGGGGACCTGGGGTAACCGAGCTCGGTGCTAGCGGCCTGGACCTGCTTGACTTCGGCCGGGGCCCCCGTGCTGGTAGCCGAGGCGAGTCTGACGCCACGTGGGCGGCACGCGGATGGCACGTAATAGTGCTTAGTCCCATCTGATGGCTGTGATTTAGCGTAATCCTGGAGCTCTGGGAATCTCCCCACACAATATTATAATAATCCGTCCATACACAAAATAGAAACCAACCCTAACAGTAATTAGGAGTGACCAAATCAGATGCTGCATATTAGGTTCCATTTCAGATGCTGCATATTTCACACATCTAATGAGAGACCAAATCAACTATTAACACTATGGATTCACAAGTAGAATTGCATGTCTACTCACCTTGAGTAATGGGTTCTACAAACCACCAAACTGCTGTCTTTTCTTCCTTCTTCTTATTTTCTTCTAGGGTTTGCCAATCTCTTGTTTAGGACTGGGGTTTGGAGAGGGGATGCTGTCTTTTCTTCCTTCTTCTTATTTTCTTCTAGGGTTTGCCAATCTCTTGTTTAGGATGGGGTTTGGAGAAGGGAAACAAGAACTAGGAGAGAGGGGGAGAGAGTCGTTGGGTAGAGGCACGGGGGGGGGGGGGGGGGGGGGGCGCAATCTCTAGTTTAGGACTAGGGTTTGGACCTCTGGTTTCTTGAAACAGAGAAATGGAGAAGAAGCATGCAAGATCAGGTCGAGATCGAAGAGAGGGTTTCTGTTTGGTCGGTGCCCAAGAAGATTGAATAGAGGGACTGCAGCAGTGGAGTTCTTCGGCGACGATCGATGGTCATGATAAGTGAGAACTGAGAAGGAAGAACCCTTTGAGGCAGTGTTGACTGTTGAGTTCTTGTGAGAAAGGTAAAATAGTAACTATGAAAGTAGTCAAAAATGAAACCCTAAGGGTAAAAATAGTAAAAAATTAATACTTAAGTTACTGTCGGCGGTCGGTTCGGTTTTAGCGGTTAACCGTGGGCTCAAACCGATAACCGACCAATGTAAGCGGTTTTTATGATTTTCAAACCGTTAACCGAACCGATCTACTATAAACAGATCCGAACCGCCCGGTTCGGTCGGTTCGGTCCGGTTTTGCGGTTATACCAGATTTTTTGTGCAGCGGTCATTGACCGCGATGTAGATACCTTCTCATTTGGGGCCTCTGTTGTACGTCGAGCGGAGGATATTGATCATCTGCCATCCTCTCATAGTTCCAAAAATAAATTTTCAGACATAAACTCTCCAGCAGATCTCCTGTTCTCCAATGGTCGGATTGTTAGTTTATGGTCTCAATACCAGCATATGATGTAATAAATTGATTCATTTCTTTTTTAATCAATATATTCATGCTTTCCATTTCATGAGATGAATGATGTTTAATTATATACTTGCACATAACCAATACGAATGACATAATGGTTCATAAGTATACTAGATGTAATACATGTGTATGGATGAGATCCACATACGGGAGACATTTATAATAAATCTAATACTTGAATATCTTTACAACTATTGATGAGATTGGACATCTCATACTGACAAGGTTGCAACATTTTGATCACTATGAGATAGTGTGATTTGTCTCGATCATCAGAATGAAAGATTCTGGATCATAGTGCTGGTACATTGGATGTATTGAAGGACCATAAGAAGCACCTTATAAATATTGTCTTAATATTAAGGTCTGCTCTCATAATTCCCTAACAGTAAGCTCTCAATCCCGAGACATTAATGAACTCAAGTTTCTATCTATTTATTTGCTTTGAGTCACCAATGAGTGAGGCCAATTGTAGGTCAACACCTCGGTGGTTTGGGTACATGATAGTAGATCTGTGGGAACATTCAATGGTCAAGATGGAATCTATCTCTAATACCCTCTTGTGCCAATTAATGAATTTATCATTGGTAAGTGTACACCTATTCCGATTAAGAGTTAATTGGAAAAGCACCATTGATCATTATAATTAATTGGGGCTCAAGGATAATAAGATATGGATCTAGTTTGGAAGACATGTCCAATTGATCCATGGATATTGATAGAGGGGCCTACTTGTGGTAATAGGGAAGTTTAGGGTCTTCTATGTAATTTTCTAAGACTGGAGTTCAATTGCATTTATATAATGGAGTTATTTGCAATTAACTGTGAGTCCGGATTGCACATGAGATGTGGAGTCGCGTGTCCCAGTTGGAGCCAGCTTTCTAAGGAATCCCTAGTGGTCCCCATGCTAGCCCAATCATCAGATGGATACTAATTCTAGTTGAACTCTAAAAGGAAAGTTACTATTTCTATTTGAAGTGAGACTTCTAATATTGGTAATAGTATGTTACTAATTATTAATGGAAGTGAGACTTCTATTGTAATTAAGAAAGAGAAGAAGGTTACTAATTAATTTGGAAGTGAGACTTCTAATTAAATTAGTAAGAGTAGTTTGCAAAAACTATAAATAGGGAACCAAAGGGGGCTTGGACGTTCACCTTGGAATTCACGCCCAGCCCCATTTGTGCAAGTGTTGCACATCTCTTATCTCCCTCTTCTAGTTCCTTTAAGTTCCTAGTTGTCTTCTCTTGAAGATCCAACCCATCTTCTTGAGAAAGAGATTCTGATTCGGGTAATAGCATGGAAGGCCATTGGGTTTTGGAGAAACCTATTTGATTCGCGAAAGAGTTCGTCATCAAAGAAAGTAGCAAATTCTCCATTAGAGCACAACCGAGCTCCAAAGGTATAATCTATTTCCTTGTATGATATAGATCTTTGTTGCATGTTTGTTACTGATTTTCTATCTCCTAGATAGATTGTATTACTGATCATGATAGATGAGATTGAGGGTTTGCATCTTGGACAGATTGGTAGCCTTCTGGATAGTTGATCCCTGCATCAAGCAGATCAAAAGTTTTTGAAACCTATCCTAGAGGCCCACCTAATTTCCAACACGGATACTACCACATACCTTCCCATTTGAGAATAAGGATCCATTGGATTCTTCTCCAAGACCATGTTGCACCAGTAATAGCTGCAGTAGAAGCAGCAGCAGCAACAGCAGCAACAGCAGTAGAAGCAACATCAATAGAAGAAACTTGCACCAGAGCAGCCCAAAGAGGCCATCAAATAACTTCAATCCAAGCAGCCCAAAGAGACCCTCAGATCCAGCCGAAGCAAATGTTCGGCCTATATCTTGAAACGCTTATCCAAGGTAGGCCAAGGCATCAACAACAAAGGCTTCCAAGCAAGAACTACTGATATTTTGGGTCGACAAGGATCAAGAATCAAGAATCAGACCAGAACAAAGCCGGCCAGGAAAACTCGGGCCAGTGCAAGGGATTTTTCCGGTCATTTGTGACGACCTGTAGAGAATGCCACGCCCTAGAACCTTCTAGTCAGGTGGACAGGCTACCTGGAAAGATTGGAGTGCATGTCTAAAAGTATTGAGTTTGGCAGACAGTTCACGAGCATCCCAACTAGTACAATATTTCAGGTGTCAAGCACATCAAACAGGTTTAGGATTTAGTTCCTGTCAAAGCAGTGGGCTTCTTAGGAAGATTTAATTATCATTTGTCATTCATGTAGTGACCTTGAGTTTGGTGTCATTTTTTATGTGTTGTTTTGGAGTTATTAATATCAATACTTTGGTTTTGGCTGGCTGTCTAGGGAATGTTAACTATGGAGAAAACTAATTAATATAAGCACCCGAACCTACATTTTGATTTTAGATTGATTTAATTAGCCTTTGTTTTTATTTTCAATTTTTTTCTAAATTAGAATTAATTAGCACATTATTTATATATAATGGTATTTTGGTCAAATTACCATCCTAAGTGAGTGGAAATACAACTAGAACTACCGACGTCAAATTCCCATGAAATAATTTATTCTTTCCAACGAGCCTAAGTGTGACAACTTTCGAGGTCTTGGTCAAAAAGTCAAGTCTTCTAAAAGGGATACTTTGACCATGACTTAAGCGTAAAGCAAAACAACTTACACGAAGGTCTTTTGAACAGCAGATAGATACGAAGTCTCAAAAAAGTTTCTCCAAATCAAATTAGCTTTCCAACAAGCTTAAAATCACAATTTTTTGAAGACTTAGGGCTTGTTTGTTTCTAGTAGAATAAAATAAGGTAGAGTTGAAATGCGTTGCAATAGTTGTATTTTTTACTTCCAGGTGTTTGGCGAGATTGCAATGGATGGCTAAAGTAAACATATTTGCCTAGCTGACAGATACTTTTATTTCACTTTATTCTCCCTTAAGTTATCCCACTCCACCTGAATAATTCCCTTTACTCCTCCACCTTTTTATCTATTCGACCTCTTATTGTCATGTACCAAAAGGAATAACTCCACAGTGAGGAACTTAGAAGCCCCATCTACTTTGCTTCAATCAATCGCAGGCGCCAACACCAGGCTTCATCAAATCATCAAATCTGACGATTTTTTTTCTTTTAAAATGAGTTCCCTTCTGGAAAAAGAAGAAATATGGTTTGGGAAGATTTGTAGGGGTTTTGGTTTGGGATGAAGAAGAAGAGGAAGTTGGAATCCTCATATTATCTCAAAAAAACCCTAATCCCCTAATTTGTAGGCTCTGCCAGCTAGCGCCGAGCTCGGCTACTAGGCGCCCACCTCGGCTAAAGGGCTTGACCTCGGCCAAAGGAGCCGGGATGGAAACCGAAGCAAGGAAGAGTCCCCACTCGCACCCTACGCCCGTCATGTCATCAGACACGTGGCATAGCAGGGGCGCGTGCCAGTAGGATAGATGCGACATCCAACCGTCCACAATCTTTGCCAAATCGCTGACAGGGCGGCATCCAGCGGCTGAGGCCAAATCAGGGCAAGTCCCGAAGATGGATCCGATAGGACTTCTATAGCCAAAGGCGCCCAACAAGATCTGGCCCAACATGACACGCATTAAATGTGATATGGGCTGATCCGACTGACATTAAATGCAATGTGGGCTGGAATGGACCGCATTTATTACTTTGTGGACTGATAAGGCTTTGCCTATCAAATCATGAGACGCACTCCAAAATATCATCCAAGATACCACCATGAGTTCTCTATAAATAGAACCCCATTTCACATGCAAGGTACGCACTATTAAAATCAGAGAACTGTTACTCTGCCTCTCTTCTTCCTCTCCTTCCTTTGTGTTAGGATTTTGTTTATTGCAATTTGATGGATGCATTAGCATTTTATTCATCTCATGAATTTTCACACATGCATTGATTTAGAAAATCTTGAAATCTTGATTTACTCATGCAATGTTTTAAATTTTGTAAATCTCTTGTTACATGCATGTTTTGGTTTTAAACTTGGATGCATTTAATTTGAAAAAGAATTTTCATATATCAAGCAAGCCTATGGTTTTAAAACTTTCTAATCATTTTAGGTTTTTTATATTTCATGATTTTAAACCTCTTAGAATGATTTAAAATCATGTTTCCATGCTTGATTTAATGGCCCAAAAGAATCCCCTCAAGAATCACTTTAAAGTATATGAAAAATGGGAATTCTGGTCCCAGGGTCGACCTGCAGTGTACCAGGTCGACCTGCCCATGGACCAGGTCGACCTGGCACACTGTAGGTCGACCGGGCAGAGGGCCGTTGGCTCTCCAACGGTCATATTTGTGACCGTTTGTATTCGGTCGACCGGGGATGGTATGGGGTCGACCGAAGACACGCAGGAACTCAATTTTTGAGTATAAATATGAGTTCATTCCCATGAGAAAAGTGTTGAACATTTTAGAACTCTTAAGCCTTCTTTGATGTGTTTGGGGACAAGGAAAAGGGGATGAACTAAGAGAGATCAAGGGGGTCATTAGTAAAGCTCAAGCTTGGATTAATGAAGTTAAATCACTAAGTAAGCTTTACCTCTCTTTATCATTTGTTATATGCTTTGTTTTAAATCTTTGGTAAATGATTTTTAGCATGATAACAATGATGTTTTGAATCCTTATCATATCTAAATCTTTGATTTTAGTTATTGGATTCTTCAACCTTGATTTCAAACCAAGTTTTGTTTTAAACTTTGTCAATCATGCTTAGCCAAAATCTTTGATTTCTTTATAGCATTATACATTAACTTGTTTGAAACTCTCTTTGTTGTTTTCATTCATTTAAGCTTTAGTTAAAATAGTTTGTTTTTGAAAACAACAATGAGTATGCATCACATGTTTAGACATAATTAATTTCATACAACTTGTGGGCTTTTGATTTTCAAATCATTAACAAGTTTGTATTTGGTACATGTGATTTGCATATTACTTCAATCATATCTTTTTATGTGCATTAAGCTTTTAAATGCTTTTAGCATATATTTTGATTAAGCTTTAATTTTTATCTTGATTGAAGTTTTCACACACACACTTCATTAGCATTCATCTTTGTAATTCTTAGTGTGTTTGTGTGAGTTGTTATTCACTTTCATATCCGCCTATCTTAGAGGCAAAGTTATTGAGCTTAATTTGTAATCTCATAAGAGTGTTTTGTGAAGACACTTTCTTTGAGAGAAATCCTTTGATTGTTAAGGTTATTGCTTAGCCTAAGAAAAGCATTGTGTAAAGGTTATTGCTTAGCCTATAAAAGCACATTGTAAGGTTATTGCTTAGCCTAGAAAAGCATAGTTGTAGAGGTTATTGCTTAGCCTTTTAAAAAGCATAATAGTGGAAATCCGGTAGGGTGTGAGGAACACAAGCCGGTAGTGGATGTAGGCATTGAGACCGAACCACTATAAATGATTGTGTAGTGGTGATTGTTTTTGTGGTGATTATTTTTATTAGCTTCCGCATTTTGTTTATTTAATCATCACATGTGACTAGTTTAATTTAAAGAAATTAAAATTGGTCATAGTTGGTCACTAGTTGTAGCTCACCCTATTCACCCCCCCTCTAGGGTTAGGATCCCCAGGACTTTCAATTGGTATCAGAGCCTCGTGCTCTATATTAGGATCAAGTGTTTGAAACTCTTGATTAGGTGTAAAAACCTAGAGTTAAAACCCTAGTGTTGGGCCTTCATGAAAGTCATAAGAATGGATTCCACTAGTTTAGACTTTGTAGATTATTTGGTAGATTCTTCTAGACCCCTCATTCTTCCTTCTATTGGAGATTCAAACATTGAAATTAATGAATCCCAAGTTGAATTAAAAGAAGAAGAAAATGATGAAAATGAAAATGATATCGAACAAGCTTATGAGGATTTGTGCACATTATCCTTAGAGCTTTCTAAGAAGAATAGAAGATTAAAAGAAGAATCTAAAAGACTAAACCAAGAATTAGTCTCTTCAAAAGATGAACTTAGAGAAAAAGAAGAATTAATAAATTGTGCAGAATCTAAGTTCATGATCTCTTTGCATAATCTATCTAATATTAAAGATGATCTAAGAGAATCAAAGATAGATTATGATAATCTTAATAAGGAAAATTCAAAACTAAGAGATCAATTAAAAAGGCAAGATGAAAACATTAACAACCTAGAATCCAAGTTAACCATTTCTATGGAAAATTTATCTAATGAACAAATTAAGATAAAAACTCTAGAACTTGGATCTAATGTTATCAATGAAGTTAAATTTGAATTAAAACTTGCCCATGAAGAGCTAAACAAATTTAAGGGAATTGAAAATGAACTTACAAAAGTTAAAAATGAAAATTCAACCCTTAAAGAACAAGTCACTCAACTTGAAACCTACAAACAAAAGTATGAGTGCAAATTTACCCATAGTGAAGAAAAATTTGAAAAGTTGTTTAAATTGGGTAAATCAAAAGGAGATAGGACGGGTCTTGGATTTGATAGGAATATTTCTCATGACCCTAAATTCACCAACACATTTGTGAAAGGTGAGTCCTCTTTCTCTAGCACTCACACTTCCTTGCCATTGACTAAATGTAATTATTGTGGCATTGAAGGACATTTTAGGTTTGAGTGCAAATTAAGAAGAAGCAATGTGTCTAAATCCATATTTGAACCTAAAAAGGTAAAATCAAATACTCTGATGATTAAGACACTAAAATCCAAGGAAGACTCCAAAAAGACTAAAGAAGTAAAACCAATTAAAAAGGAGTCTCCTAAAATAGATTCTAAAAAGGTTAAACAAGTTAAACAAACTCTAAAAGAATCTATTAACAAAAAGCTTCTCAATCTTCCTCCATTAACTCAACAAATGAAGGAACTTTTGAAGAAAGTTGCAAAGTCAAATCTTAAATTCAAAAGTCAAATAAATGGAGGAAATAAGAAGAAAAGAAATCAATCCCCTAATAAGAAAAGTCACCAACCTCAAAAGACTAATCACCATTCTAAGACAAATTTAGTTAAATCTAAACATCATGGTGATAAGTCTAAATTGAAAATTTATCAAGTCAAATCTCCATTAGTTGGTAAGACTTTTAAGATGGACCTCAAAGATCAACCCTCCCAAGACCTTAGGTGGATTCCAAAAGCTATTTACTTAGTCAAACCTTAAGGCCTTGGACCTCATTGACCAACCTATCCTTCATAGGTAAATCATTTTGTTGGTCATGTTGCATTTGCATTTTGTTCTTTCTTAGTTACATTTTTTTTAGAATGCAATGTTTATTAGTAATCAATTGATTTTGTCTTCATGTACCATACTAGTTAAACATCATGGTTTTCAAAATCTTTTGATTATATTTTCATCATGTTAGATTTGCTTTTTGATCTCATTAAGTTATATCATTTGTATTGCATTTCTACATGTTCAATTGATTATGATTTCAAAAGCTTTTATAGCTAGATTTTTCATAATTGATTGATATTGTAAAATCATTTGTTTGGATGTCTTAGTAAGATGTGTTTTGAAAAACATATGATTTGAAACAATTTGGATTTTCCATAGATCTCTAAGTTATATTTTCATATGGAAAATTATTGTTTTTGAAAAACCAACTTGTATGTGTTATATCATTTAAAATGCAAGTTGAATAGTTTTTAAATCAATTTGTATGAATCTTTGTAGTTATATTGTTTAGATTACAAATTGATGATTGATAATGTGTTATCTTCAATTCATTCTCTTTATGCTCATTGTTGGATTTTGTTTATTTAAATGATTTGAAGATAGTATGAATAGAAATGTTTTAAATCATCATTAGTTATATTTATCAAAACATGTTCCGTGTTCTCATTTCCATATGCATTTGATTATGTCTTTTTAAATATGGAAATGAATGTTGTTATAGGCAATTTGCATCTTTTAGTTTCATTCTTTTTATATGCAAATGTCTATTAGTTTCTTGTATGGTTGTGATCTTATTTACATTTGTAAAAACCATACTAGAACTCAAAAATCCATCCTTTATGCTTTCTAGTTATTATTTGATATGGATGGTTATGTTGTTGATTCATGTGTATTTTCCTTGTTTTGTCATTCTTATACATGTTTCAACTTCATAGTAGTGTTTAATCATATGAACCTCTTTGAAATCCATTCCTTGTATTTCATAGATTGTTTGATGGATTTCTTAGTTGTTGAATTCATATGATTTGACACTTTTGTAAATTGCATGCTCTACCAAGTTATATATATTTCTAAATGCAATTTTTCTTGTTCATCACTATGCTCATTAGTTATATCATTTAAAGTGATGAATATCCTTTTATGATGCTTGATTTTGTAATTGTCACATTCTATTAGCATCATAATTTTCATGTTTGCCTCCGCATATGATTCTCATAGGTAAATTCATGACCACCATGTTTATGTGTTCATAATCTTGATTGGTTAATGGTTGAGGTAGGCTTCATGGTTGAACTTCATTTCATTCATCTTGTGCATGATAGTTATATTTAATGAATGTATGAAATGATTTCAAAACCTTCATAGTATATGATTTTCATAGTTATATTGATTGATGCTATGTTTAGTATATCCCAATGACCTTGCCCTTTACTTTGGTAATTTGATCATATTGAACTTTATAGTCAAATATTATTATCAATTGAATCTAAACCTTCACTTGAAGTTAACCCTCAATTGGTTAAACCATCTTCTTCTTGTACCTATTAGTTAAATCCTTGTCAAAAGTTTGACAAAAGAAGAGTATGGATTGAGGGGGAGTAGATCTTCATAGGAAGTATTAGTTTTGATCAAATTCACCCTTATTGGCTCTTGATACCCTTATAGCTTATTACCCATGCATGATGACCTGTTATGTACTTCATTTTCGATTTCCTTTGTTAACAGGTGCTACTAAAAGGTATTTTCCTTGTTTCATGTGTGTAGGTACCCCTCTTCAATTGATACCTTTGCAATTTAATGGCAAAGGGGGAGAAAGTTCTCAAGCTTAGTGGCAAAAGGGGAGAAAGAATTAAGGGGGAGAAAGTGCTAAAGGTGGAGAGAATGCACATCTTGCTAAAAGGAGAGTGCATGGTCAAAGGGGAGAAATGAAGAGAAGAAAGCTTGGAAGCTAAAGAAGTTGCTTGGCCAAAGAAAGGAAGATGAAATGAAAGCTTGAAGAATGATGAAGTTCCAAGCATCAAGAAGAATGAAGAATGAAGATAGAGCCCAAGCTAAATGAAAACGCATCCAAAGAAGATTTCAAGCCTAGTCCAGCCAAGGAGGAGCTGAAGACTTAGTGTGAAGATTTAGTGTGAGAAAGGTTTGCCATCAAATTGCAAAGGGGGAGATTGTTAGGATTTTGTTTATTGCAATTTGATGGATGCATTAGCATTTTATTCATCTCATGAATTTTCACACATGCATTGATTTAGAAAATCTTGAAATCTTGATTTACTCATGCATTGTTTTAAATTTTGTAAATCTCTTGTTACATGCATGTTTTGGTTTTAAACTTGGATGCATTTAATTTGAAAAAAAATTTTCATATATCAAGCAAGCCTATGGTTTTAAAACTTTCTAATCATTTTAGGCTTTTTATATTTCATGATTTTAAACCTCTTAGAATGATTTAAAATTATGTTTCCATGCTTGATTTAATGGCCCAAAAGAATCCCCTCAAGAATCACTTTAAAGTATATGAAAAATGGGAATTCTGGTCCCAGGGTCGACCTGCAGTGTACCAGGTCGACCTGCCCATGGACCAGGTCGACCTGGCACACTGTAGGTCGACCGGGCAGAGGGCCGTTGGCTCTCCAACGGTCATATTTGTGACCGTTTGTATTCGGTCGACCGGGGATGGTATGGGGTCGACCGAAGACACGCAGGAACTCAATTTTTGAGTATAAATATGAGTTCATTCCCATGAGAAAAGTGTTGAACATTTTAGAACTCTTAAGCCTTCTTTGAGGTGTTTGGAGACAAGGAAAAGGGGATGAACTAAGAGAGATCAAGGGGGTCATTAGTAAAGCTCAAGCTTGGATTAATGAAGTTAAATCACTAAGTAAGCTTTACCTCTCTTTATCATTTGTTATATGCTTTGTTTTAAATCTTTGGTAAATGATTTTTAGCATGATAACAATGATGTTTTGAATCCTTATCATATCTAAATCTTTGATTTTAGTTATTGGATTCTTCACCCTTGATTTCAAACCAAGTTTTGTTTTAAACTTTGTCAATCATGCTTAGCCAAAATCTTTGATTTCTTTATAGCATTATACATTAACTTGTTTGAAACTCTCTTTGTTGTTTTCATTCATTTAAGCTTTAGTTAAAATAGTTTGTTTTTGAAAACAACAATGAGTATGCATCACATGTTTAGACATAATTAATTTCATACAACTTGTGAGCTTTTGATTTTCAAATCATTAACAAGTTTGTATTTGGTACATGTGACTTGCATATTACTTCAATCATATCTTTTTATGTGCATTAAGCTTTTAAATGCTTTTAGCATATATTTTGATTAAGCTTTAATTTTTATCTTGATTGAAGTTTTCACACACACACTTCATTAGCATTCATCTTTGTAATTCTTAGTGTGTTTGTGTGAGTTGTTATTCACTTTCATATCCGCCTATCTTAGAGGCAAAGTCATTGAGCTTAATTTGTAATCTCATAAGAGTGTTTTGTGAAGACACTTTCTTTGAGAGAAATCCTTTGATTGTTAAGGTTATTGCTTAGCCTAAGAAAAGCATTGTGTAAAGGTTATTGCTTAGCCTATAAAAGCACATTGTAAGGTTATTGCTTAGCCTAGAAAAGCATAGTTGTAGAGGTTATTGCTTAGCCTTTTAAAAAGCATAATAGTGGAAGTCCGGTAGGGTGTGAGGAACACAAGCCGGTAGTGGATGTAGGCATTGAGGCCGAACCACTATAAATGATTGTGTAGTGGTGATTGTTTTTGTGGTGATTATTTTTATTAGCTTCCGCATTTTGTTTGTTTAATCATCACATGTGACTAGTTTAATTTAAAGAAATTAAAATTGGTCATAGTTGGTCACTAGTTGTAGCTCACCCTATTCACCCCCCCCTCTAGGGTTAGGATCCCCAGGACTTTCACTTTGTTCCAGTTCACTCACAGACTTAGACATCGGAGAGCCTTGCGCCGCCCAGGCCAGGGTCCTCTGACCGTTTGCTCTTCCCTTTCAGGCTTAGAGGCAGCTGATCATCTTTTTCGCTTGGATAAGTCCAGTAAGGCACCCCGAATATTGTGGGTCATAATTTTCTGCACCTACAATTGGCGCCGTCTGTGGGAAAGCATTATCCCATCCTTCCCAACCTTCTCAATCTTCCCAGAAGCCATGCCTCCAAAAGCTAAGAAGGGCGGAGAGTCCCTGAGAGCAGTGCTCGAGCGACCAGGCCCGTCGGCGGACGTCCCTCCCCAAGGACGGTTCAGAGCGGTGCATGGCGCGTCTGCAGGTGAGTAGCGCGTAGGCTCGCAGCCCTTCGGCAAGATTCCCTTCCAAGATGGAGTTGAGACCTCGCTCTCTGACGAAGAAGTCACGCTTCCCCGATGGGATGAGCGTCGACACGAGCGCCCTCACAAAGGCAAAGCTGTGGCAGTAGAAGAGCGACGCCGTGTGCAACCCCCTGATGATGGAGGAGACATCGCAGCTCAGAATGCTCTCCTCCAGCAGCAAGAGAAGATAATCCGCCAGCTCCAGCAGTAACTAAAAGCAGCGCAGAATGCCTCGTTAAGGCAGCCCTCAGAGCCCCAAGGCGAGAAGAGAGCTGTCCAGAGCAAAGTAGTCCAGCCCTCCCGCGAGGATCTGAGAGCCTTTCTGGATCAGAAGCGAAGCCAGGCCCACGACGAAGGCTCGAGTAACAACCATAGTCATCGTGGCCGTGACGGACGAGCACATAGCCATCGCAGCCGAGACCATCCGAAGCGGAAGCCAAGAGCACCGACGCCATAGAAGGATGTCGAGCAGGAGCGGCTCGACAAGTGTATCAAGCTGGCTCTTCAGCATAACCTGGAGATGCGGGACTAGCAAGATATCTGTGGCCCCACCAATCTAGGGGACTCTCCCTTCACGCGGGATATCGAGAAAACTCCCTTGCCCAAGAAGTTCTCTGTCCTGCGGTTCGTCCCTTACGACGGATTGTCTGACCCATCCGCTCACCTTCGACACTTCTCTCAGAAGATGTCCATCTGGGGGAATGAGGGCCACCTCAACTGCAAGATCTTCTCCTCCAGTCTGAGCGACCTCCCTCTGAAGTGGTTCTGCGCCCTCCCGGAGAAGTCTATCTCGAGTTGGAAAGAGCTCCAGCTCTCATTCCTGAAGAAGTTCCAGGCTTACAGCGTCGTCCCCAAGACTGATGCAGATATTCTTGCTCTGAAGATGAAGCAGGGAGAGAGCCTCTCCCAGTTCGCTCAGCGGTTCTGGGCGATTTACAACCAGATTGAGGAGACCCGAGACGAAGTGGCGATTTTCGCCTTCCGGAATGCCCTGTTACCAGGGAACGAGCTGAGGAAAGATCTAGTTGGAGGCCCCGCTACCTCCATGCCGGCCTTGATGTTCCGGATAAAGCGCTATGTCGCCCAGGAGTAGGATGAGATCCGGGCCCGGGTGGATGAAGGCCCGAGACTCGAGGAGAGGAGCAGCCAGCCCCAGCAGAGGGGCAAGAAGCCCTTCCAGAAACAAGAGCCGAAGCAAGCCTGGGTCTCCAGTTCGGCGAAAGCTACAGCATCCGGGTCTAGGGGCAGCAGGAGGACCAGACCTCCTTCTGACGCCCACCAGGGTGTGAACATCGTCTTCAAGGAACCCATCCACCAGATCATGAACAAGATCAAGACCAGGACATTCTTCAAATGGCCTCAGCCCTTGCGGAGCGATCCCTCCACCCGTGACCAGACCAGGTTCTGTGCCTACCACAAGGGTAATGGGCACAAGACCGAGGAGTGCAGGACTCTGAAGTATCACCTGGAGAGGCTCACCAAAGAAGGCCACCTTGAGGAGTTCGTGAAGGCAGGAGATGTCGGCAGTGGCGGTGGAAGCCGAGCTCATCAGAGAGCTGATCAGGTTCCAGACAGCGAAGACTCTGAGAAGATCATCAATGTGATCCATCTGGAGCCCTCAGCTCCCTCTCCCTCAGCTAGAGGTAGCCCCCAGGCTCGTGCCGAAGCCAGGCGGGCCTCGCACGGGAAAGAGGTGATGAGAGCCGAGCTCGGCCCGGCACCCAAGAGAGCGCGCCGCGACCGCCCAGCCATCTCATTTTCAGAGAGAGACCTAGAGGGAATTCAGCTTCCCCATAATGATCCCTTGCTCCTGACGATGAAGCTGAAGGACTTCCTGTGAAGTGGATCCTCGTCGACTCTGGCAGTTCTTCCGAGGTCCTCTACTATGAGTGCTTCAAGAAGATGGGGCTCTTAGAAACTGACCTGACAGAGGTCCGTGCGCCCCTGATAGGGTTCAGCGCCAAACCAGTCTACCCCAAAGGGAGAATCACCCTGGAAACCAGAGTAGGCGGAGCCTCCGTGATGGCCGATTTCCTGGTAGTGGACGCCCCTTCCCCCTACAATGTTATCTTGGGCAAGACGTGGCTCCACAAGATGGAAGTAGTTCCTTCCCCCTCCACCATAAGCTGAAGTTCGTGCTTGAAGACCAAGAAGGCAAGATGGAGGTGGTCACAGTCGAAGGAGATCAGCAGCTGGCCAGGTAGTGTATGCTGGCCATGGTCCCTGGAGAGAAGGAGCCAGAGCGAGTCAATCTGGCAGAGTTTTAAAAGGGGCTAGATGAGATCGGCCGGGATCCTAACAAGAAGAGTATCCAGGATCTAGCCGAAGTCAGGCTCGACCCAACAGACCCTGACAAATTTTTTCTGATCGGCACCCAGCTGCCCGACGAGGAGAAAGCCGAGCTCTACAGATTTCTGATGCAGAACGTGGATGTCTTCGCTTGGACCTCGAGCGAAATGCCTGGGGTCGACCCCGAGGTCATGTGCCACAAGCTGAATGTAGATCCCAGCCACAAGCTAGTGGTGCAGAGAGCCCGCAGGACGGGGCTGTAGCAGACAGACGCGGTAGTCGAAGAAGTCGACAAGTTGCTAGAAGCAGGCGCAATCAGAGAGGTCCAGTACCCGGCCTGGCTGGCCAATACAGTGGTGGTCACGAAGAAGACTGGCAAATGGAGGGTGTGCGTGGACTTCACCGATCTCAACAGGGCTTGCCCCAAGGATAGTTTCCCCCTTCCAAAGATTGGTCAGATGATCGACGCCACCGCTGGCCATGACTGAATGAGCTTCCTCGACGCCTACAGAGGCTACCATCAGATTCCAATGTATGAGCCAGACGAGGAGAAAACTGCATTCATAACCCCCCGCGGCACTTATTGATATAAGGAGATGCCCTTCGGGCTGAAGAACGCGGGGGCAACCTATCAGCGCCTCGTCACCAAGATGTTCCACGCTCAGCTCGGCAAGACGGTCGAAGTCTACATCGACGACATGGTCGTCAAGTCGAAGCACTCCAGCGACCATCTGGCGGATCTGGCCCTGGTCTTCAGCGTCCTCCGCGAATTCAAGCTCAAACTGAATGCTTCCAAATGCGCTTTCGGCGTCGCTTCTGGCAAGTTCCTCAGAAGCCTACTAACGCGGAGGGGAATAGAGGCCAATCCGGACCAGATTACTGCAATCGTAGGCATCCAAAGCCCATCCACTACAAAGGAGGTCCAGAAGCTTACAGGCATGGCTGCAGCGCTCAATCGCTTCATCAGCAAATGGTCAGATAAGTGCCGGCCTTTCTTTCAGCTTCTGAAAAAGAATTTAAAGTTCCAATGGACCCCTGAGTGCGACCAAGCATTGGGAGCACTCAAAACCTATTTTTCCTCACCACCCTTACTCTCTACCCCAACTCCGGGGGAGATTTTGTATTTATATCTTGCGGTCTCGGATCATGTGGTGAGCTCCGTCCTCATCAGAGAGGACGAAGGAGTCCAAAAACAAATTTACTATACGAGCAAGATCCTGCTTGATGCCGAGACCTAGATACTTTTTGCTGAGAAAGCTTCGCGTTGGCACTCGCCAGCGCCCTTACCGCAAGCTCTCCCATTATTGCCAATCACCACACTCTGTTGTCATCACGGAGTACCCACTCCGTTCTATATTCAAGAAAGCTGACTTTTCAGGGCGAATCTCAAAATGGGCAGTCGAACTGGGGCAATATGACATCCTCCAATTCCAAGGATCAAGCCAGTCCTGGCAGACTCATAGTGAGAGTTCGTCTCTCCAGCCGTTCGCCGCCCGGCAAAGGGGGCAAGGCAAGAGCTGAAGTTACGCGAAGTAGAACAAGTCTCTGATAGAAGGTCTGTTGACGGCTCGCCCGAAGAGAGCTGGAGCGGCCAGCCCACCAGTAGGATGGTCATGAGCTTCACCTGGACTCAAAGCAACTGAGCGGGATGAAGCTCTGAAGCAGGGTAGCGCCAGCCTCGCCCCATGTGATCCCGACTCTCAACGGAACAGCCAGCTCGCTGGAGACTACCAAGCCAGGGACGACAAGATGGCGGCCTACTTAGCCCTCGGGAAGAAACTGCTCTCTCATTTCC
This sequence comes from Litsea cubeba, assembly GCA_012931725.1. Classification (NCBI taxonomy): domain Eukaryota; kingdom Viridiplantae; phylum Streptophyta; class Magnoliopsida; order Laurales; family Lauraceae; genus Litsea; species Litsea cubeba. The sequence continues at coordinate 76,689,998 of CM022946.1, read as the reverse complement.
AGACAGCCGAGGTCAGGCAAATCTCTAGAGATACCAACATGCACGCTGATGCGCTTGCAAACCTGGCCTCCGCTGTCGAATAGGAAAGAAAAGGACTGTCGAGGTTGGATCGATATCAAGATCAAGCCTAGAACTCCACTCATCTCGGCAAGTCCTGTGTGCTGATCTCGGCCAGAGTTGGATGGATCCAATTATCTCTTACCTGAAGGACGACTAGCTCCCCGAAGATAAGAATGAAGCCCCCCGAATCAGACTCAAGGCAGCCCGATTCTGGCTATCTCCCGAAGGCAAACTCTACAGAAAATCCTTCACAGGTCCCTACCTCCAATGCCTCCATCCAAGCAAGGTGGACAACTTTCTGTATGAGATCCATGAAGGAATCTACGACAGTCACATCGGAGGTCGATCACTGGCCTACAGAGCCACAAGCCAAGGTTACTGGTGGCCGTACATGTAGAAGGATGCGCAAGTATATGCCAGGAAATGCGAAAAATGTCAGAAGTTGTCCCACTCTCTTCATCAGCCAGCGCAAGACCTGAGTCCCCTCTCCAGTCCATGGCCCTTCGTTCAATGGGGGCTGGACATTGTGGGACCTCTCAACTGAGCTCCAGGGAACAAGAGATGGCTGATAGTTGCTATGGACTACTTCACCATGTGGATAGAAGCTGAACCGCTGTCCTCCATCACTGATAGGGACTCCAGGAACTTCGTGTGGAAGAACATCATAACGAGGTTCGGCATCCCCAGGACCCGATTTCGAACAACGTGACTCAGTTCGACTCCAAATCCTTCAGAGACTTCTGCCAAGAGCACGGCATCAGAAACCATTACTCCACTCCGGCGTACCCGCAGAGCAATGGCCAGGCCGAAATTTGTAACAAGGTACTCCTGGATGGCCTGAAGAAGCGATTAGACAAGGCAAAAGGGAGATGGGTAGAGGATCTTCCCAGCGTATTGTGGGCATACAGAACGACTCCAAGACGATCCACCTCGGCCACACCCTTTTCTCTGGCCTATGGGATGGAGGCGGTCATTCCCTTGGAAACTGGCCTCCCCACCCTGAGGACAGAGTTGGTCGACCAAGGCCGAAACGAGATGAGCGTGGCGATGGAGCTAGACCTTGCGGACGAGCGTCGAGAAGCAGCAGCCCTACGACTGACTGACTATCAGCAACGGTTAGCCAGAGGATACAATGAAAAAGTCAGGGAAAGAAGTTTCTCAGTAGGAGAACTGGTTCTGAAGAAGACCCTGTTAGCTGACAAAATCCGAATGAAGGAAAATTGGCCCCAAACTAGCATGGCCCGTTCAGGGTGGTCTCACTGGCAGGACGATCCTCTTACAAACTTGAAGACTTAGAAGGCAGGCAGTTGCCGAGACCGTGGAATGCATCTCACTTGAAGAAATTTTATTTCTAAAAGATGTAACAAGTCTCAGAATCAATGAAAGCAACGTTTGCCTTGTCATCAATCTGTGTCATCTCATCTCGTCTGATTTCGGCAACTTCGGGTTCATAACATCCTGGGACCGGCACCGGGTTCATAACATCCGGGTCGCTTCCTAAACTTTGGGCTCATAACACCCTGGGACTGGCACCAGGTTCATAACATCCGGGTCGCTTCCTAAATTCTGGGTTCATAACACCCTGGGACCGGCACCGGTTCATAACATCCGGGTCGCTTCCTAAATTCTGGGTTCAGAACACCCTGGGACCGGCACCGGGTTCATAACATCCGGGTCGTTTCCTAAACTCTGGGTTCATAACACCCTGGGACCGGCACCGGGTTCATAACATCCGGGCCGCTTCCTAAATTTTGGGTTCATAACACCCTGGGACCGGTACCGGGTTCATAACATCCGGGTGGCTTCCTAAATTCCGGGTTCATATACCCTAGGACTGACTTCGGATTTATACAAACAGTCTTCCCTTAAAACCTGGGTTCATACACCCCCCGAGATGGTTCCCGATCTCAGGCTCGCACAGCCGAGACCCTCGAGACTCTGGGTTCATCTCGGCCCATGACAGCTCGTCTCGGCCAATGTTAATCCATTTCGGCCAGTGACAGTCTTTGAAAAAAGCTGTGCAAAGTACAAAAGTGCAGAAGAATAGCACATAAAAAGAAGAAAAAAAATAGTGCAAGCACTGAAGTGCAGAAAAGAAACACAAAAATACAAGTACAAAAGTACAAAAAAAAAAAATAGAACAGTACGGAAAAGTAAAAAAGAATGCAAAAATGCAGAAGTACTGTACACAGATCATATGATCAAAACCTTTGTTTTTTTTATTTATTGTAATTACTTCATTACAAGGATTACAGAGAAGAGAGGAAATACGGCAAGGAGGCTCGCAATCCTCTAAAAACAGAAAAAGAAAGGAAGCTCAAAAACTGCTCTTCGCTAATCCACTGCTAGGAGACTCTGAACTTCACTGACTGTCCAGCCCGGTCTTCAGCGTCCTGAGCTCTCCAACACCTTCTGGTTTGGAAGCAAAGCACGGACTCTTGATCCGCTGATTGGAGGTCTTCAGCCCGAAGACCTCTCGATCCTGCCCGCTATTCGGAGGTCTTGATATCCCACACGACGACCTGCGGCATGATTCCACACAGGACCCTGTGGGATGAAAACAAGGCCCCCGAACGCCCGGAGGCGTCTGGACCTAGTCCTCGGATTTGGTCCTCAGTGCCAGGAGCTCCACAATCCCCTTTGGCTGGTTGGGCCAAGGTCTGCAAACAGGCTCAAGCTCCTGGTCCATTGTCGATCAATGCTTGGATCTCAACAGAACAAAGTTTGCAACCAACTCCCGGCTACGAAGAGCTGATCTCCTCTCAGCGGCATCGGGGGGAGTTAGTCGTGGACCCGCGTTCAGAGAGCTCGTGGTCCACGGAGTCCAGATTCAGAGAGCGCGCAGACCACGACAGATAGACCCTCCCGGAGGAAGCTGTCTTCTGGCGCATGGGTCTCGCCTGGGTCAAAGGCTCCTAAACCTCTACAGTACCTGGTTGCAAGAATGTCTGGCAGGGGCAGAGGGGTCCTCATCACAGTGAAGAATAAAAGTGAAGAAGGGCCTCTGGTTTAGTTCTTTTTCTCTCCCATGGCGGACTTACCCCCATTTATAGGAGGAAGGAAGGCTCAGCACTCAAGGAAATTTATGAGGCGAGGTCTCCCACGCCCCCACGTGGAGCGCACGTTTTCTAATAAGTTGACTGGCGGTCCCGATGGTGACACGTGGAGCCATCTGCTCGATTTCCTCATTGGCCGTACCGCCACACTTACTGTTATTTATGGTCTTCAGAATACAGAGTATCAGCGCAGATATCTATGAAGATTGTTAGGTACTCCCTCTAACTCGAGACTCACTCATCATGTCATAAAGAACGCTCAGCCGAACTCAAGCATAAAAGAGCCGAGCTCAAAAGGATAATGAAAGACAGAAATTACAAGAGCAAAAGTAGGAAAGATATAGGGGGTCTACGGCGACTTCGGCAATCCTGCTAGCTTAACCCAGGACCAACCTAGGGGCAGTTCGGCATCTATCCCTACGGAGTTCATACACAAGTGAAACATTCAACAAGCAAAGAACACACACGACTGATGAAAAAGACAGTAGTTGGAAAAAATTTCAATTGTATTAGAATCCTTGTTCATTACATAGTGCAGCAGATACAATTGAAAAATGAGAAAGATACACCAAAGATAAAAACAAAAAGTCCTCTTCACAAACAGAATTGACAAAGACTGGCACGAAGTCACGATGGATCAAAGGCATTAGGAGCAGCATCAGAAGCCTCGCCGGCAGGAACGACGACAGGAGGGGCAGGGCTCGGCGTCGGAAGTAGAAACTGAGGAGGTTCCTGGAAGGACGGATGGTCCTCCGAGACCCCGGCCTCCTTCAGGCTGGCGCGCCACCCTTTCACCCAGGCCTTATCCCTCACAGTGAGGACTCTAGCCTTGTAGTGAGCCGTGACCTGCGCCTTGGCATTCTCAAACGCAGCGTCACACTCTGTCTCGATTCTCGCCACGGCCTCGTCCGCCCTTTTGGATTCGGCTTGAAGCAGGGCCGCGTAGTCATCTTCCATCTTCGCAATAGAGACCTTGAGTTCGGCCACCTTTGTCCTCTCCATCTCGGCCTCTCCTTTCACTTGCTCGAGCCCCGCCGCGTACTCTTTTTCAGCCCTCGTTAATTTCTGAGTAACGGCGTCTAGGGCTTCCCGCAGGCCATTCTTCTCCGCGGTCGGCTCGGCAATATCAACGCTGTACTTGTACAGTCTGTCGGCCGCGACCATGGACTTTTGCACCGCCTGTTGAAGAAACAAGGCATTCAGGATGAAAAGTCAAGAAACATTTACTGATATTAAACAACTGCATAAAATATGTAGGGGTTCAGATGGACTTACCGTGAAGTTCGACTGTAGCATCGACAGTATCAGCTTCTGATCGCTGTACCTATCCAGTTGCGCCATATCTTGAGGAAGGGTGAAGGCCCGCGCGAGCTCCTCGAGGATGAGTGGATCGATCTTGTGGAGAACGCGATCGTCCATAGTCATCGGCCTCCCAGGTTCTAGCACGAAGCTCGGCTCCCATGGGCGTGGGTCATCAGATGGCGAAGCCGCAGCCAAACTGGGACCTGCCTCAGTTCTCGGCCTCTTCTGTAGCCGAACTTCCTCTTTCCCGGCCTCGGCTGGGGGCGAACGTACCTCCAATTCGGCAGGACTAGGAGGAGCAGGGATCTCTACCGCTGCCACGGGAGAAGCTTCCCGAACCCCCGGAAAAGAAATCTTGACGGTGTCCGGATTCGCCGGCGCCTGAGGAGCTCGGGCGTCCTCGACTCCAAGTGCCAGGGCTTCGAGGTCCTCAAAGGACAGACGTCTGGCGCGCCTTATCTCCAAACTCGGCGAAGGAGATCGGGCAATTTGGCTCGACTTCCTTCCTGAGGCCTCGCGTGGTCTCGACCCCGATGTAGAAGCTTGGGCATCGGACGCGACTCTGACGTCGGACGTCACCCGCGAAGGCCCCTCTTCGATCCTGACTCTAGGCCAGCCTGCTTTCGCTCAGCCTCGGGATCGGCTCTGCCCGAACCTTTGTCTCGGGGCGGCTCGATTGTGCCCCTTATGTATCCACGATACTTCGGCTGGTACCCTAGCAGTGACCAAGCCGCCCTGCCCTCGTGGCCGTTGTATTGTTTCACTAGTCCGAGCCAGGCTTCGTTCCTCGTCCAAATGTACCGAGCAGCCCGCTTCCTCTCCTTCACGCCTGCATAGCAATCAGAGGCATCAGTACGGCATAACAGGAAAGAAAAGCATGTGGGAAATGAACAAAGAAAGAGAGACGGTATTTACTTAGAACAGTCCTGAAATAGCGAGGAACCTCGTAGCCTCTATCAGTGTCGGCTATCCCGAACTCCCAGTTGCCCGAGATGTATAGAAGATCATCCTCGGCATATTTACTTGAGTCCTCCAAGTAACGGACGAAGCCTTCCCGACCTGGCTTAGCCCGGAGATAGTAGGCATCTCCAGACTTGCATATGTCATAGACGTCCTCAATATCGAAGACACCGAGGTTGATGCCCAGAACCTCGTTCAGCTTGGCCGTGCCCATCACGATCTTGAAGACGTTGGGCAGTAACTGGCAAGGGTAGAGGCACCACTGACTGAGGCACCTCCTAAGAAGGGGGTGAAAGGGGAATCGGACCCCACCTTCTGTCACGGCCACTAGGGGGAGAGGCATCCAGCCTCCCCAGAAGTCGCGGAGGTCATTAGGTTCAGCACCCCTGACTCGGACATCGGCGGGAATCCTAAAGGTCGACCTAAAACCCTCAATCGCCGCCTCCCTCTCTAGCCAGTGACTGTAAATGCCCATTTCTATCCTAATCTAGAAATAGAGGAATCTTAAACCTAGAGACCCACAGGAAGAAGGCAGGGGAAGGAGGACTTACGAAGGCGAAACGAGGATGCATAGCAGCGACGAAACTTGACTCCGGCAGCGCTCCACTTCTCAGGCAAAGTTCCCTTGCAGCAGCTTCCTCCTCTCTGAATCAGAATGGCAAATAGGGAAGAAGGGAACCTCGATTGCCCTATAAATAGGGGGAGGGATCCCCTCTTCAAAAGCCCTAAAGGCGCGCGCCAGGCGATGCTCTCTAGGGCTCCGCGCACATCATTTCAAAAATTGAATGCATCCCTGACAAAACGGCGCGTGCGTCCTCGAGGCGACTGGACAACTAATCAGAAGATGACACGTAGAGCCGTCGATATGTCTTCGGCATTGATTGGCTGACGTCATTTATTGCCTCGGTCATCCAAAACGAGTTTGAGTGAAGGCCAAGTGCCAACTGTCAAGACCAAGAGGAACTCTATCCCAGAAGGACTCCCTGTCATATAGCTCCCGACCTCACTTTGCTGGCGAGCTTCGTAAGGTCAGAAGCTAGGGGGCAATTGTGTGGGGAGAATTTCCAAAACTCCAGGATTAAGCTAATCACGGCTGTAAGATGGGATTAAGCATTCTCACGTGCCTCCCGCGTGCCATCCATATGGCACTCAGACTCACCTCGGCTGTCGGGACAGGGCCTCTACCGAGATTAGGCAGGCTCTGGCAGCTAGCGCCGAGCTCGGCTACTAAGCGCCCACTTCGGCTAAAGGGCTTGACCTCGGCCAAAGGAGCCGGGATGGAAGCCGAAGCAAGGAAGAGTCCCCACTGGCGCCCTACGCCCACCACGTCATCAGACACGTGGCATAGTAGGGGCGCGTGCCAATGGGACAGATGCGAGATCCAGCCGTCCACAATCTTTGCCAAATCGCTAACAGGGCGGCATCCAGCGGCTGAGGCCAAATCAGGGCAAGGCCCGAAGATGGATCCGATGGGACTTCTACCACCAAAGGCGCCCAACAAGATCTGGCCCAACATGACACGCATTAAATGCGATATGGGCTGATCGACTGGCATTGAATGCAATATGGGCTGGAATGGACCGCATTTATTACTTTGTGGACTGATAAGGCTTTGCCTATCTAATCATGGGACCCACTCAAAAATATCATCCAAGATACCACCATGAGTTCTCTATAAATAGAACCCCATTTCACATGCAAGGTACGCACTATTAAAATCAAAGAACTGTTACTCTGCCTCTCTTTTTCCTCTCCTTCCGTTGTTCTAGTTCACTCACTGACTTAGGCATCGGAGAGCCTTGCGCCGCCCAGGCCAGGGTCCTCTGACCGTTTGCTTTTCCCTTTCATGCTTAGAGGCAGCTGATCATCTTTTTTGGATAAGTCCTGTAAGGCACCTCGAATATTGTGGGTCATAATTTTCTGCACCTACAAATGGTGTATCTGGATACACTAGATGATTTCTCATTATTAATTGATTGATTAATTTTGAGAGTGATTTGGATGGTCAGATGAGCATGGACAGGAAGAGTGCTTTAGCTTGGGTGACCGAATCTGGCCTCTTGAAGACGCAGGGTCTTATTGGAGGGATATGGATGGACGCTTTTGATGGAAAATCCATCAAGGTTTGTGCAGTACTAACGAATTCTCTATTTAGTGCATTTGCTTCTTCATGTATTTGGGTATGTGTCCTAATGAAAAAGTCCATCTGTTTTTACTCACACATGGATGCACTACAGATGCTTCCTGATGGATAGTAGCTCAGAAACTCAGTTTGCCTCACTGATTTGGAAATTGGGTGAGTCTGATTGAGTTTAAATTGTGTCAGACTCGGTCAGATTTTGGGTTTACATGATGTCCTTTGAGTCGACCTGACTAGGCCAAGATGGTGAGTCAAGTCCAGATCTTTAAACTCATGGAAATTAGTTGACAAGCCAACAAAGGGAGATAATATAGTTCTTGTATTATATGTTAGGAAAGTAATATCCTTATGTTTGACTTCAATTGTCATCACCGAAGCCTTCTCTCGTTTTTCTGAGACGGGCAGCTTTGTGAGTCTTGCCTCTTTCATTAATCTTATTTGAAGCAATTTCTCTCAACAATTTCACAACCTATTGTGTATTTCCTCACTAATCCGTTCAAGGTTTTTATTCATTTCTTTCTTTCCTAGTTCTTTATACTCATAACCTTTCGATATTATTGTACATCAGCCGTTCGCAATCTTCTATGCATGTATTCGATAATCTCAAATGAGTTTCTATGATTTCCTATTATAGTGAATGTCACGACCCCGATCTGTAAAACCGGGTTTGGGGCCGTGACGAGTGGGAATTACCAGAGGAGATTTCCAAAACTCCTGGATTATGCTAATCATGGCTGTAAGATGGGATTAAGCATTCTCACGTGCCTCCCACGTGCCATCCACGTGGCGCCAGGCTCACCTCGGCTACCAGGGCAGATTCCTCAGCCGAAGTCAGACGGGTTTTGGCCGCAAGTGCCGAGCTCGGCTACACAGGTGCCCACCTCAGCTAAAAGCTTGACCTCGGTCAAAGAAGCCAGGACGAAAGCCGAAGCAAGAAAGAATCTCCACTCGCGCCCTTCGCCCCCCACGTCATCAGACACGTGGAGGAATGGGGGCGCGAGCCAGTGAGACAGATGCGACATCCAGCCGTCCACGATCTTCACCAGATCACTGACAGGGCGGCATCCAACGGCTGAAGCCAAATCAGGGCAATACTCCTACCTCCAAAGGCGTCCAACACGATCTGGCCAAACATGACACGCATTAAATGCATTATGGGCTGATCCGACTTGCATTAAATGCAATGTGGGGTGCAGTGGACCGTATTTATTACTTTGTGGGCTGATCGGACCCTCATTTAATGAATGGTGGGCTGACATGATGACGCCCCTAGACATGCCAAGGCATCATCATGAGCCTCCCCCATGCAACGTAGGCATCTCCCTCTATAAGAAGAGAAGCAATCTCCATTACAGGTATGCGCACCAAAAAATCAGAGCTGTTACTCTGCCTCTCTTCTCTCTCTCCTTCCTTTGTTCCAGTTCACCTACTGACTTAGGCATCAGAGAGCCTTGCGCCGCTCAGGCCAGGGTCCTCTGACCGTTTGCTATTCTCTTTCAGGCTTTCAGGCAGCAGGTCACCTTTTTCATTTGGATAAGTCCTGTAAGGCACCACGATTATTGTGGGTCATAATTTTTCTGCACCTACAATTGGCGCCGTCTGTGGGAAAGTACTATCCCAACCTTCCCAATCTTCTCAACCTTCCCAGAAACCATGCCTTCGGAAGCTAAGAGGGGCGGAGAGTCCCAGAGAGCAGCACTCGAGCGTCCGGGCCCATCGACGGACTTCCCTCTTCCGGGACGATCCGGAGCGGCCCATGGCACATCTGTAGGCGAGGAGCGCGTAGGCTCGCGGCCCTTCGTCGAGATTCCCTTCCGAGAGTGAGTCGAGACCTCGTGCTCTGGCGATGAAGTCGCGCCTCTCCAACGGGACGAGCGTCGATGTGAGCGCCCTCTCAAAGGCAAAGCTGCGGCGGTGGAGGAGCCACGCCATGTGCAACCCCCTGATGCTGGAGGAGACATCGCAGCCCAAAACGCTCTCCTCCAGAAGCAGGAGCGAATAATCTGCCAGCTCCAGCAGCAGCTGAGGGCGGTACAAAATGCCTCTCTAAGGCAGCCTTCAGAGCCCCAAGGCGAAAAGAGAGCTGTCCAGAGCAAGGTAGTTCAGCCCTCACGAGAGGATCTGAGAGCCTTTCTGGATCAGAAGCGCAGCCACGGCCACGACGAAGGCTCGAGCAACACCCATATCCATCGTGGCCACGACGGGCGAGCTCACAGCCATCGTAGCCGAGGCCATGCAAAGTGGAAGCCAAGAGCACTGACGCCAGAGAAGGACGACGAGCATGAGCGTCTCGACAAGCGCATCAGGCTAGCTCTTCAGCGTAACCTGGAGATGCGGGACCAGTAAGAAATCTGTGGCCCTACCGACCTGGGGGCCTCTCCTTTCACACGGGACATCGAGAGAACTCCCTTGCCCAAGAAGTTCTCCGTCCCGCGGTTCGTCCCCTATGATGGATTGTCTGACCCGTCCGCTCACCTCCGTCCCTTCCCCTAAAAGATGTCCATCTGGGGGAACAAGGGTCATCTCAACTGCAAGATCTTCTCCTCCAGTTTGAGCGACCTCCCTCTGAAGTGGTTCTGCGCTCTACCGGAGAAGTCTATTTCGAATTGGAAAGAGCTCCAGCTCTCCTTCCTCAAGAAGTTCCAAGCCTACAGTGTCGTCCCAAAGACCGATGCTGAAATCCTCGCTCTAAAGATGAAGCAGGGCGAGACCCTCACCCAGTTCGCCCGGCGGTTCTGGGCAATTTACAGCCAAATCGAGGATACCAGAGAAGAAGTGGCGATTTTCGCCCTCCAGAATGCCCTGATACCAGGGCACGAGCTGCGGAAAGACTTAGCTGGAGATCCCGCTCCCTCCATGCCGGCCTTGATGTCCCGGATAAAACGCTATATCGCCCGGGAGGAGGACGAAATCCGGGCTCGGGAGGAGGATGACTGGGAGATCGTAGGCCTGAAACCCAAGGAAAGGAACAGTCAGCCCCAGCAGCGGGGTAAGAAGCCATACCAGAGGCAAGAGCCGAAGCAAGCCTGGGTCTCCAATTCGGCGAGAGCTTCAGCGTCCAGGTCCGGGGGCAGCAGGAGGGCCAGACCTCCCTCCGACACCTATCAGACTATGAACATCGTCTTCAAGGAGCCAATCCACCAGGTTATGAACAAGGTAAAGACCCAGCCATTCTTCAAGTGGCCTCGTCCCTTACCAGGCGATCCCTCCACCCGTGACCAAACCAAGTTCTGTGCCTACCATAAGGGTAACGGGCACAGGATCGAGGAGTGCAGGAGTCTGAAATTTCACCTGGAGGGGCTCGCCAAGGAAGGCCACCTTGCGGAGTTCGTGAAGACAGGAGATATCGGCAGCGGCGGCGGAAGCCGAGCTCGTCAGAGCGCGACTAGGGATCCAGACAGCGAAGCCTCTGAAAAGATCATCAATGTGATCCATCTGGCGCCCTCAGCTTCCTCTCCCTCAGCTCGAGACAGCCCTCAGGCTCGTGCCGAAGCCAGGCGGGCCTCGCCCGAGAAGGAGGTGATGAGAGCCGAACTCGGACCAGCGCCCAAGAGAGCGCGCCGCGACCGACCAGCAATCTCATTCTCAGACAAAGATCTGGAGGAATCCAACTCCCTCACAATGACCCTCTGCTCTTGACCATGAAGCTGAAGGACTTCACTATGAAGAGGATCCTCGTCGACTCCGGCAGCTCTTCCGAGGTCCTCTACTATGAGTGCTTCAAGAAGATGAAGCTCTCAGAAGCCGACCTCATGGAGGTCCGTGCGCCCTTGCTAGGGTTATCCGCCAAGCCAGTCTACCCAAAGGGTAAGATCACCCTGGAAACCCGAGTGGGCGGAGCCTCCGTGACGGCCGACTTTCTGGTAGTGGACGCCCCTTCTCCCTACAACGTTGTCTTGGGCAGAACGTGGCTCCACAAGCTGGAAGCAGTCCCTTCTTCCCTCCACCAGAAGTTGAAGTTTGTGCTCGAAGACAAGGAGGGCAAGATGGAGGTGGTCACAGTGGAAAGAGATCAGCAGCTAGCCAGGCAGTGCATGCTGTCCGTGGTCCCCGCAGAAAAGGAGCCAGAGCGCGTCAACCTGGCAGAGTTTGAAAAGGGTCTAGATGAGATCGGCCGAGACCCTGACAAGAAAAGAATAGAGGACCTAGCCGAAGTCAGGCTCGACCCAGCAGACCCCGACAGATTTTTCCTAATCGGCACTCAGCTGCCAGACGAGGAGATAGCCGAGCTCTCAAGGTTTCTAGTGCAGAACGTGGATGTCTTCGCCTGGACCCCGAGTGAAATGCCTGGGGTCGACCCCGAGGTCTTATACCACAAGCTCAATGTGGATCCCAGCCACAAGCCAGTGGTGCAGAGAGCCCGTAGGATAGGGTTACAGCAGACAGACGCGGTAGTCGAAGAGGTCGGTAAGTTGCTGGAGGCAGGCGCAATCCGGGAAGTCCAGTACCCGGTTTGGCTGGCCAATACGATGGTGGTTAAGAAGAAGATTGGCAAATGGAGGGTGTGCGTGTACTTCACAGATCTCAACAGGGCCTGCCCTGAGGATAGTTTCCCCCTTCCGAAGATCGATCAGATGATCGACGCCACCGCCGGCCACGACCGAATGAGCTTTCTTGACGCCTACAGAGGCTACCATCAAATTCCCATGTATGAGCCGGACGAGGAGAAAACCGCATTCATAACCCCCCGTGGCACTTATTGCTATAAGGTAATGCCCTTCGGGCTGAAGAACGCAGGGGCAACATATCAGCGCCTCGTGACAAAGATGTTCCAGGCTCAGCTCGGCAAGACGGTGGAAGTCTACATTGATGACATGGTCGTCAAGTCCAAGCACTCCAGCAACCATATGGCGGATCTGGCCCAAGTCTTCAGCATCCTTCGCGCATTCAATCTCAAGCTAAATGCTTCCAAGTGCGCCTTCGGCGTAGCTTCTGGCAAGTTCCTTGGAAGCCTAGTAACGCGGAGGGGGATAGAGGCCAACCCGGACCAGATTACTACAATCTTAGGCATCCAGAGCCCATCTACTACAAAAGAGGTCCAGAAGCTTACAGGCATGGCTGCAGCACTCAATCGCTTCATCAGCCGATCATCAGATAAGTGCAGGCCTTCCTTTCATCTTCTGAGAAAAAATTTAAAATTTCAGTGGACCCTTGAGTGCGACCAAGCGTTGGCAGCACTCAAAACTTATTTGTCTTCACCACCCTTACTCTCTACCCCAACTCAGGGGGAGATTTTGTATCTTTATCTTGCGGTCTCGGATCATGCGGTGAGCTCCATCCTCGTCAGGGAGGACCAAGGGGTCCAAAAGCCAACTTACTATACAAGCAAGATCCTGCTTGACGCCGAGACCAGATACCTTTTGTTGGAGAAGCTCGCACTGGCACTCGTCAGCGCCTCTCGCAAGCTCTCCCATTATTTCCAATCCCACACCATTGTGGTGATCACGGAGCATCCACTCCGTTCTATATTCAAAAAAGCTGACTTTTCAGGGCGAATATCAAAGTGGGCAGTCGAACTGGGGCAGTATGATATTCAGTACCGTCCCCGGACGGCGATCAAAGCCCAGGTTCTAGCAGACTTCATAGTAGAGTTCGTCTCCCCGAGCTCGGCTCCGACCCAGCCCGGCACGGAACTGGGGGGCATAGGGCATGAGCCTGAAGTCACCGAGATCGAACAAGCTCCAGCCTCGGCATGGAAGGTCTTTGTTGACGGTTCGTCCACCTCCAAGCGAGCTGGCACCGACATAGTCCTCCAATCGCTAGAGGGACTGGTCATAGAGCAAGCCTTCACATTGGACTTTAAAGCAACAAACAATGAAGCGGAGTATGAAGCACTGATAGCAGAGCTGAACAGCGCCCAAATCCTCGGAGCCCAGCACCTGGTGATCTTCAGCGATTCGCAACTGGTAACTAGCCAGCTCGCAGGAGACTACCAGGCCAGGGACGACCGGATGGCGGCCTACTTAGCCCTCGCGAAAAAACTACTCTCTCATTTCCAGACAGTCGAGGTCAGGCAGATCTCCAGAGATACCAACACGCACGCTGATGCGCTTGCAAACCTGGCCTCCGCTGTTGAAGCAGGGAAGAAAAGGACTGTCGAGGTTGGATTGATACCAAGATCAAGCCTAGAGCTCCACTCACCTCGACAAGTCCTTTGTGCTGATCTCGGCCCGAGCTGGATGGATCCGATCATGTCTTACCTGAAGGACAACCAGCTCCCCGAGGACAAGAATGAAGCCCACCGAATCAGACTCAAGGCAGCTCGATTCTGGCTATCTCCCGAAGGCAAACTCTACAGAAAATCCTTCACGGGTCCCTACCTCCAATGCTTTCATCCGACCGAGGTGGACAACTTCCTGTATGAGATCGATGAAGGAATCTGTGGCAGTCACATCGGAGGTCGATCACTGGCCTACAGGGCTATAAGCCAAGGTTACTGGTGGCCCTACATGCAGAAGGATGCGCCGGTGTATGCCAGAAAATGCGAGAAATGCCAGAAGTTCTCCCACTCTCTTCATCAGCCAGCGCAAGACCTGAGTCCCCTCTCTAGTCCATGGCCCTTCGCTCAATGGGGGCTAGACATTGTGGGGCCCCTCCACTGAGCTCCAGGGAACAAGAGGTGGCTGATAGTTGCTACGGATTACTTCACAAAGTGGATAGAAGCTGAGCCGCTGTCCTCCATCACTGATAGGGACTCCAGGAACTTCATGTGGAAAAACATCATAACGAGGTTCGGCATCCCCAGGACCCTGATTTCGAACAACGGGACTCAGTTCAGCTCCAAATCCTTCAAGGACTTCTGCCAAGAGCATGGCATCAGAAACCATTACTCCACTCCGGCGTATCCACAGAGCAATGGCCAGGCCGAAGTTTCTAACAAGATAATCCTGGACGGCCTGAAGAAGCGGTTGGACAAAGCAAAAGGGAGATGGGTAGAAGAGCTTCCCAGCGTGCTGTGGGCATACAGAACGACTCCAAGGCGATCCACCTCGGTGACACCTTTCTCTCTGGCCTACGGGATGGAGGCGGTCATTCCCTTAGAAATTGGCCTCCCCACCCTCAGGACAGAGTTGGTCGACCAAGGCCGAAACGAGACAAACTTGGCAATGGAACTGGACCTAGCAGACGAGCGACGAGAAGCAGCAGCCCTACGACTGACTGACTATCAACAGCGGCTAGCCAGAGGATACAATGAAAAAGTCAGAGAGAGAAGTTTCTCCGTGGGAGAGCTGGTTCTGAAGAAGACCCTGCCAGCTGACAAAGACCCGAATGAAGGAAAACTGGCCCCGAACTGGCATGGCCCTTTCAGGGTGGTCTCACTGGCAGGACGATCCTCTTACAAGCTCGAAGACTTAGAAGGCAAGCCGTTGCCGAGACCGTGGAATGCATCCCACTTGAAGAAATTCTATTTTTAAAAGATGTAACATGAGTCTCAGAATCAATGAAAGCAGCATTTTCCCTGTCATCAATCTATGTCATCTCGCCTTGTCTGAGTTCGGTAGCTTTGGGTCCCTGACCCTGGGAGAGACTTCGGATTCATACATCCAATCGCTTCCTAAATTTTGGGTCCTTGACCCTGGAAAAGGCCTCGGGTTCACACACTCTGTCGTTTCCTAAAGTTCGGGTCCTTGACCCTGGAAAAGGCTTCGGGTTCATACACTCGGTCGTTTCCTAAAGTTTGGGTCCTTGACCCTGGAAAAGGCTTCGGGTTCATACACTCGATCATTTCCTAAAGTTTGGGTCCTTGACCCTGGAAAAGGCTTCGGGTTCATACACTCGGTCGTTTCCTAAAGTTTGGGTCCTTGACACTGGAAAAGGCTTCGGGTTCATACGCCCGGTCGTTTCCTAAAGTTTGGGTCCATGACTGTAAGACCCCGACCCGAGAGACCTCGTTTAGAGTTGTTTCAGTTGTGTTTTAGTGTTAAGTGTGTTTAGTAGTTTTGGATTAGTTGGGGATTAGAATAGCTTTTATAATAGCTTTGGGGAATTTGGAGAGCCTTTTGATGTGTGGGACCCTTTGGGGGTTCTTATTACGAATTTTGTGAGATTGGGGGTTTACCGATGATTTCCAAGAATCGTGTTTTAACCCATTGAACTTATTTTATTAATCCCTACAGTTTTCATGTTGACATCGTTTTCATTTGAGGACCTTAAACCTGATTTTTTCACTAATTGAGGGCAAAATGGTCTTTTTACCCAAAATCTGGACACCGATTTCGATGTCACCAAAATGTGCAAAATACATACTTTTTGGAAACTAGAAATTTTGCCGATCAACTTTGTCTTCTTCGTCGAATTCGTTTGAAGCCCCGAGGACCATGTTTTGAGCCCGAGAAGTTCTTTAAGTTGTGGGCCCCATCCTCACTTACTATATATAGAAAGCTTCTTCTTCTTTTTCCCATTTCTGGCAAAAACCCTAGAGGAGAAGAGAAATCCCAGCCCTAAGGGTTTTCCCTTACCTTTTCTTGCTTCTTCATCTCCAATCACCCACTAAACTAGTGCTAATGGAGAATTAGTTGCTACAATCTTCTTCCTCATCTCAAGGCCTTCATCTGGACACAAATTTTGAAGATAACCGCCCACTCCAAGTCTTACTTTGGACAACACTTTGCTTTTTGAAGAACTTCCTTGTAAGTGATTTTCCTAAAAATGTTATAATCTCGATTGTTTAGCCCTAGGGAAACTCTATTTCAGTTATTGGAGAATTTCGTCTTGTTTTATTTGGATTTTGTTGATTTAGGGTTTGGTTTTGGGGGTTTTGTGTATAGGTGTTTGATTTTGGCCTAAGAGGTGATTAGAGCTCAATTGAATTGCAATTGGACCCAAGGCAAGTGGATGAAATGATTCTCATGTATTTTATCATGTTTTATGCAAAATCTTGATTTGTCTTCATTGATGGTTTTAATGAATTATCATGTTTGATGATTTAGTCTTATTGACTTTGAACGATGATTTGATGAGATAATGAGGCAAGGAATAACCCAATTAATTGTGAAGATATGTATGGAAGAAGGGGGAAGAAAGGAAATGGATAGGAGTTGGACAAGAGAAGGATTCAACCAAATGGGTTGAGGTTCGCTACAGGGCCGATCGATCGCCCCATCAGGTCCGATCGATCGGACTGTAATTAACTGAGAGGGTTTGCAGGACCGATCGATCGCCCATCAGGTCCGATCGATCGGACTGTAATTAACTGAGAGGGTTTGCAGGACCGATCGATCGCCCATCAGGTCCGATCGATCGGACTGTAAATAACTGAGAGGGTCTTCAGGACCGATCGATCGCCCTTCAGGTCCGATCGATCGGACTGAATAAAAATGAACTGTAAAATGAGAGAATTATGGGACTATTTTCCAGATTCACCCCAAGTCCATACTCAAGTCCAATTCAGCTCTATCCCTTATCTTCTTATTTGAAGACATTGAACCTATAATGATGCGTTCAAACCCACGAAAGATTGGGGTATATTGTGAAGGGCTGTAGTGTGGAAGTATTGTTTGGAGGTCCAATGCTATTCAAGGATGGGTAAGGCATTATATGAAATCCGAAGGAAGGAAGAACCTCATCGTGGAAACTCCATGAGGTTTTCTAGATTGATCAATGTGTATAAGGACCCGGAATGTCCCTAACTCTTAAAGAGTACCAAAATTTCATCATAACCGACATACGGGACCCTATTCGCACTGATTCAATCCTAGAAACCCCATTGTTGGCCTGTAAATGTATGAAAAACTATTTGTATTTAATTTTCAACTAAACTCTTATTTTGGGATTTCAAACCAACTTGATATGACTGGACTGTTACAAGAGTACTAAAAGTGATGTGTTTGGCTTTTGCTAACTGGTATATGGCGACTTGAGATGGATGTGTATTTGTGCCTATGGCACCCCGTTTCTTACTGTGCATATGATTTGATTTATCGTATTTGACCTATGAGTCGGCACCACTGAGCTTGGACGACCTCGTCGGTTTGATCCTCCGACTTGGGGTTCCTTCCCCTCCCGATAGCCAGCTGCAGTCTGGAATGTGCAGAGTTTTTACCCGGTTCGCTACCGTGGCCCCGCAGAGTATATATATATGTATATTATAATATTTATAGTTGTTCCTCCTCACCTCGTGTGACTGAGGACAATGATCTTGTTAGGGTATGCGCTCTCTTCACTTCGGTGAAGGGAGGATCTAGCTTGTGGGGTTGCCATCTTGACAGTTTCCAAATCCTTGTTACCTTACATGATTTATTGCATATGTACTTCTTCTGAGATGATACATTGTCTTTTATAAAGTTCATTGTTTATCCATAAGTTTTCTTAACTCTTGCATAGCATCATTGTTTTATTATTGTTATGTCTTTTCACCCACCTGCCAGACCGTCGTGTCTGATCCATTTATTTTGGTACTCAGGTCCCGAGCTTATTGCCTTTGAGGAGGAGCCAGAGGAGGCGGTCGGTGCACCGCAACGAGTGATTGAGTGGCAAGCCGATGATGTCATGTAGACATTCGGCCTTGCCTTGAGAACGATACACCTTGGGAACTTGATATCTTTGGTTTAGATTTCATTTGGTTGTACGGTCTTTGTTGACCGTTATTTTGGGAGTTTTAATTAACTGATACTTTGTAATTACACTTAACTTTACTTTTGGGGAAAACATGCTTGATCATTGCTCATCCTGATATCTTATCATGTTAACCATAAATCAGTCTTGTTTATGGATTTGAATGGTATTAATATGGTTTACTACACGCTTCCGCAATTATGAAAATGTGTTTGATATGGTTACATGTGAGATGATGTGTAAAGATAATCCTCACCGCGGAACCCTGTGGGAAATCACGTGCACGGATAAATATTCTTTTAATTCTGTGTGCGTTATAGCCAAAGAGATGCACGTGGCGCGGCATCAACCCGACCCGTCCCGACCTCCCGGACTCGGATCCTTTTCCCCCTTTCGGTCCGGGGTCACGACAGGACTGGTATCAGAGCGGGACATGTTTCAGGCAATTAAAAGAAACTAGAAATCTTAAGTACGTGGCGAGGATCCGTTAGATAGAACCGTGTGAGCAATGTGCGACCACCCTGTACTTGATTTATATGTGCTAACAATTTGTTTTGCAGCGTTATGCCACCTCGCAAAAGAACAGCAAACAGTAATCACATTGCCAGTAACAGCGAGAGTGCAGGGCTTAGTACAGAAGAACTTCAGGACAACAATATGCAGAACCAATTCCAACAGATGATGCAGGCTATGATAGACCAACAACGCCAGGCCAATGAGAATCAGGCTAGGCTCCAAGCACAAGCATTTGAGACACAGACCAGATTGCAAGAACAGATGCTTAAGAAAGATGAGGATCATGCTAGGGAGATAGCTCAAATGCAGGCACAGTTGTTGGGAATATTGGAGAGGAGACCGGAACCAATCCCAGTTGCACCACCTGGTCCGGTAAACATTAGAGGAAATGATCCTAATGTATTGTATGAGCGGTTTAGGAAGAGAGGACCGAAAGAATTTTTGGGGACTGAGGACCCAATGGCAGCAGATGATTGGCTTGAGCACACCGAAAACATATTTGAGATCTTCATATGTACCGGTGTGGAACGTGTACAGCTTGCAGCCTCTATGTTTGTGGGTTTAGCAGATATTTGGTGGAAGACCGTCAGGACAGAATATAGGGAAATGGCTGATGCAGAAGCTTGGGTTAACTTCAAGAGACAGTTTGGAGAGAAATACGTACCTGCACATGTCAAGAGACAAAAGGCAGCTGAATTTCAGCAACTTGTACAAGGGAACATGACAGTCCTCGAATACCTTACCAAATTCGAGAGATTGTCAAGGTATGCTCCAGAGCTGATAGACACTGTTGAGAAGAAGATAACCAAGTTCCTTGAGGGACTTCACCCGATTATTGAGAGGGATGCTACCGGGGTTGTACCACCCGTTACCTTTGAAGAAGCTGTCAAGAGAGCATACAAATTTGAGAACTTTCACAACAAGATTGTCAAGAACCAAGGAAAGGGTCAAGGCCAGCAGCAGAACAATCAACAAAGAAACAATCAGAACAAGAGGCCAAGACAAGAGCAAAATGTGCAAAATCCGGATGTTTGTATCCATTGTGGGAAACATCATGGGAATGCCCAATGTCGTACTATCACGGGAGCATGTTTTAGATGTGGTTCATTGGACCACCAAATGAGGGATTGCCCAAGGCCAGATAGACAAAATAGACAGCAACAAGGAGTACAGCGTCAGGCACCACCTCAGAATGCATTGGTAGTTCAGAATCAAGCAAGGCCACTACAACAACAGGCACCTCATCAACAGTATAGACCACCACAACAACAGCAACAACAGGCCCGTCAGCAAGGGCAGAATCAAAATCAGAATCAGCGTCCTCAGAATCAGAATAGGAATGCACCACAAGGCAGGCAACAGCAAGGGCAGAACAGGCCACCACAAAGGGCACAACTCTATGCTGTCAATAGAGCTGATGTGGAGGCTGAAGGCAATGTAGTGGAAGGTACACTTCTTGTCTGTGGTTTCGATGCTAAGGTTTTGTTTGACCCTGGCTCTACTCACTCATTCCTATCTCCAAAATTTGCTATGTTGATTGATATGCATGCTAGAGAATTGAGTTTCATTTTGACTGTGACTACCCCTTTAGGTACGGAAGTTGTTTGTAGAACTTTTTACCCTAGTTGTCCAGTCATGATAGGAGAAGTAGTGTTACCAGCAGATCTCATTTTATTGGAGATGCAGGATTTTGATGTCATCCTAGGGATGGATTGGTTAGCAGGATACCATACTACTATGGACTGTTTCCATAAAACCCTAACTTTTAAGTTAGAGGAGACCCAAGCAGGGGTGTTGTTTCAGGGAGAGAGGAGTAATTCTGGTGCAGGGTTTATTTCAGCGCTGAAGGCTGGTAGACTTCTAAAAAGTGGTTGTGAGGGTTATTTGGCGTTTATCACGGAGGATAAACGGTCCCAAGGGGTGGAGGAGATTCCAATTGTTTGTGAGTTTCCGGATGTTTTCCCGGAGGAGATACCAGGATTGCCACCCATTAGAGAGATAGACTTCACTATTGAGTTGTTACCGGGGACCGCTCCGATATCTATCGCACCTTACAGAATGGCTCCGGCAGAACTGGGAGAGTTGAAGATGCAATTGCAAGAACTTTTGAACAAAGGTTTTGTGAGACTTAGTGTGTCACCGTGGGGAGCACCAGTTTTGTTTGTGAAGAAGAAGGATGGTTCTATGAGAATGTGTATTGACTATAGAAGATTGAACCAAGTGACCATCAAAAACAAATATCCGTTGCCAAGGATAGATGAATTGTTTGATCAGTTGCAAGGAGCTGCTTACTTTTCGAAGATTGATTTGAGGTCAGGCTACCATCAGTTGAGGGTTAGAGATTCAGATGTGCCAAAAACAGCCTTTCGGACAAGATATGGACACTATGAGTTTCTAGTGATGCCATTTGGTCTGACTAATGCACCGGCAGTTTTCATGGTATTGATGAACAAAATATTTGCGGAGTATTTGGATCAGTTTACAGTGGTGTTTATTGATGATATTTTGGTATATTCCAAGACTAAAGGAGAGCACGAAGAACATTTGAGGATAGCACTCCAGCTCTTGAGGGAGAATCAGTTGTTTGCAAAACTTAGTAAGTGTGAATTTTGGTTGGACCAAGTCACATTTTTGGGTCATATCATCTCCAAAGAAGGATTATCAGTGGACCCGTCCAAGATTGAGGCAGTCATGAATTGGGATAGGCCGAAGAATGCATCAGAAATCAGGAGTTTTCTTGGATTGGCAGGATATTATCGGAGGTTTGTGCAAGGATTTTCGTCGATTGCATCACCTCTGACGAAGTTGACAAGGAAGAATGCACCATATGTTTGGACAGACAAGTGTGAAGCTAGTTTCCAAGAGCTGAAGAAGAGATTGACTACGGCTCCAGTCCTTACTTTGCCATCTGGGAGCGGCGGTTTTACTATTTTTACCGATGCTTCCAATGTTGGACTTGGATGCGTGCTAATGCAAGATGGGAAGGTAGTTGCATATGGGTCGCGGCAGTTGAAAGATCATGAGAAGAACTATGCAACACATGATCTCGAATTGGCCGCAGTTGTTTTAGCTTTGAAGATGTGGAGACACTACCTCTATGGAGAGAAGTTTGAGGTTCACTCCGATCACCGTAGCCTACAGTACTTGTTTTCTCAGAAGGAGTTGAACATGAGGCAGAGGAGATGGATGGAATATATTAAAGACTATGATTTTCCAATCAAGTATCACCCGGGAAAAGCGAATGTAGTCGCAGATGCCTTGAGCAGAAAGTCAGCGAGCATGGCAAGTCTTCGGGGGACTTATGTGGTACAGCAGTTAGAAGAGTTGGGTGTAGATTTTCAGCCACTAAGAGAAGGTGTCATGTTAGCAAACATGTCAGTGTCAGAACCTTCTTTCATTCAGAAGATCAAAGAGAGTCAGTTACAAGACCCAGAATTGGCTAAGATTTTTGAGCATATAGCAGATCGTCCTGATTTTCGTGTTATTGATGGAGTTTTGTATTACCGAGACCGTCTGTGTGTGCCTAACTTGGAGGACTTGAGGAATGATATCATGTCTGAGGCACATGATACCAAGTATTCCATACACCCGGGCAGTACGAAGATGTACCAGAATTTGAAAGGCAGATTTTGGTGGAATAACATGAAGAGAGAGATAGCAGCTTTCGTCTCTCGTTGTATGACATGTTAGTTGATCAAGGCAGAACACCAGAAGCCTCCAGGGTTACTACGACCATTAGAGATTCCGGAATGGAAATGGGAGCACATTACCATGGACTTCATATCGGGCTTACCGAAGACTAGTAAGGGGAATGATGCTATTTGGGTCATAGTGGACCGTCTCACCAAGTCAGCTCATTTCCTACCGATGAGGACTGGGAAGAAAATGCATATGTTGCCGTTGGCACAGTTGTTTGTCACAGAAATTGTCAGTCGTCATGGACAGCCAGTTTCCATCACATCAGATAGAGACAGTAGATTTGTCTCAAGATTTTGGAAGACACTGCATGAGTCTATGGGTACGAAGTTACAGTTCAGCACAGCCTATCACCCACAGACCGATGGTCAGTCAGAAAGGACAATTCAGACACTTGAGGATATGCTTCGAGCTTGTGTGTTAGATTTCAAGACTCAATGGGATGAAGCCTTACCGTTGTGTGAGTTCGCTTACAACAACAGTTTCCACTCTAGTATCGGTATGGCACCTTTTGAAGCTTTGTATGGCAGAAGGTGTAGAACACCTGTTTGTTGGGAAGAAGTTGGTACTCGCAGTTTCCATGGACCGACCATTGTTAGTGAGACAAGTGACAAGGTAAAGTTGATCCAAGAACGTCTGAAAGTGGCTCAGAGTAGACAGAAGAGTTATGCAGACTCTCATAGAAGGGATTTACAGTTCAAAGAAGGAGATAAGGTTTTCTTGAAAGTGTCACCTACTCGTGGAACTTTGAGGTTTGGACAGAAGGGCAAGTTGTCCAGGAGATACATAGGACCGTACGACATTGTGAGTAGGATTGGTGATGTGGCTTACAGGTTAGCCTTACCACCCGAACTTTCTGGCGTACACAATGTTTTCCATGTGTCTATGTTGAAGAAGTACGTTCCCGACAGGCTACACATACTCCGTTATGAGCCGTTGGAAATTCGAGAAGACGCGACCTATATTGAGAAGCCTAAGCAGATCATCGACACCAAAGAGCAAGAATTGAGAACTCGGACTATTCAGTGGGTCAAGGTACTCTGGGAGAATCATGGACCGGAAGAAGCAACTTGGGAATTACGGGATCAAGTTCAGAAGAAGTACCCACATCTTCTTCCGGAGGTGAGTTTTAATTTCCATTTGGAGGACCAAATGTCCTAAGGGGTGGAGGATGTAAGACCCCGACCCGAGAGACCTCGTTTAGAGTTGTTTGAGTTGTGTTTTAGTGTTAAGTGTGTTTAGTAGTTTTGGATTAGTTGGGGATTAGAATAGCTTTTATAATAGCTTTGGGGAATTTGGAGAGCCTTTTGATGTGTGGGACCCTTTGGGGGTTCTTATTACGAATTTTGTGAGATTGGGGGTTTACCGATGATTTCCAAGAATCGTGTTTTAACCCATTGAACTTATTTTATTAATCCCTACAGTTTTCATGTTGACATCGTTTTCATTTGAGGACCTTAAACCTGATTTTTTCACTAATTGAGGGCAAAATGGTCTTTTTACCCAAAATCTGGACACCGATTTCGATGTCACCAAAATGTGCAAAATACATACTTTTTGGAAACTAGAAATTTTGCCGATCAACTTTGTCTTCTTCGTCGAATTCGTTTGAAGCCCCGAGGACCATGTTTTGAGCCCGAGAAGTTCTTTAAGTTGTGGGCCCCATCCTCACTTACTATATATAGAAAGCTTCTTCTTCTTTTTCCCATTTCTGGCAAAAACCCTAGAGGAGAAGAGAAATCCCAGCCCTAAGGGTTTTCCCTTACCTTTTCTTGCTTCTTCATCTCCAATCACCCACTAAACTAGTGCTAATGGAGAATTAGTTGCTACAATCTTCTTCCTCATCTCAAGGCCTTCATCTGGACACAAATTTTGAAGATAACCGCCCACTCCAAGTCTTACTTTGGACAACACTTTGCTTTTTGAAGAACTTCCTTGTAAGTGATTTTCCTAAAAATGTTATAATCTCGATTGTTTAGCCCTAGGGAAACTCTATTTCAGTTATTGGAGAATTTCGTCTTGTTTTATTTGGATTTTGTTGATTTAGGGTTTGGTTTTGGGGGTTTTGTGTATAGGTGTTTGATTTTGGCCTAAGAGGTGATTAGAGCTCAATTGAATTGCAATTGGACCCAAGGCAAGTGGATGAAATGATTCTCATGTATTTTATCATGTTTTATGCAAAATCTTGATTTGTCTTCATTGATGGTTTTAATGAATTATCATGTTTGATGATTTAGTCTTATTGACTTTGAACGATGATTTGATGAGATAATGAGGCAAGGAATAACCCAATTAATTGTGAAGATATGTATGGAAGAAGGGGGAAGAAAGGAAATGGATAGGAGTTGGACAAGAGAAGGATTCAACCAAATGGGTTGAGGTTCGCTACAGGGCCGATCGATCGCCCCATCAGGTCCGATCGATCGGACTGTAATTAACTGAGAGGGTTTGCAGGACCGATCGATCGCCCATCAGGTCCGATCGATCGGACTGTAATTAACTGAGAGGGTTTGCAGGACCGATCGATCGCCCATCAGGTCCGATCGATCGGACTGTAAATAACTGAGAGGGTCTTCAGGACCGATCGATCGCCCTTCAGGTCCGATCGATCGGACTGAATAAAAATGAACTGTAAAATGAGAGAATTATGGGACTATTTTCCAGATTCACCCCAAGTCCATACTCAAGTCCAATTCAGCTCTATCCCTTATCTTCTTATTTGAAGACATTGAACCTATAATGATGCGTTCAAACCCACGAAAGATTGGGGTATATTGTGAAGGGCTGTAGTGTGGAAGTATTGTTTGGAGGTCCAATGCTATTCAAGGATGGGTAAGGCATTATATGAAATCCGAAGGAAGGAAGAACCTCATCGTGGAAACTCCATGAGGTTTTCTAGATTGATCAATGTGTATAAGGACCCGGAATGTCCCTAACTCTTAAAGAGTACCAAAATTTCATCATAACCGACATACGGGACCCTATTCGCACTGATTCAATCCTAGAAACCCCATTGTTGGCCTGTAAATGTATGAAAAACTATTTGTATTTAATTTTCAACTAAACTCTTATTTTGGGATTTCAAACCAACTTGATATGACTGGACTGTTACAAGAGTACTAAAAGTGATGTGTTTGGCTTTTGCTAACTGGTATATGGCGACTTGAGATGGATGTGTATTTGTGCCTATGGCACCCCGTTTCTTACTGTGCATATGATTTGATTTATCGTATTTGACCTATGAGTCGGCACCACTGAGCTTGGACGACCTCGTCGGTTTGATCCTCCGACTTGGGGTTCCTTCCCCTCCCGATAGCCAGCTGCAGTCTGGAATGTGCAGAGTTTTTACCCGGTTCGCTACCGTGGCCCCGCAGAGTATATATATATGTATATTATAATATTTATAGTTGTTCCTCCTCACCTCGTGTGACTGAGGACAATGATCTTGTTAGGGTATGCGCTCTCTTCACTTCGGTGAAGGGAGGATCTAGCTTGTGGGGTTGCCATCTTGACAGTTTCCAAATCCTTGTTACCTTACATGATTTATTGCATATGTACTTCTTCTGAGATGATACATTATCTTTTATAAAGTTCATTGTTTATCCATAAGTTTTCTTAACTCTTGCATAGCATCATTGTTTTATTATTGTTATGTCTTTTCACCCACCTGCCAGACCGTCGTGTCTGATCCATTTATTTTGGTACTCAGGTCCCGAGCTTATTGCCTTTGAGGAGGAGCCAGAGGAGGCGGTCGGTGCACCGCAACGAGTGATTGAGTGGCAAGCCGATGATGTCATGTAGACATTCGGCCTTGCCTTGAGAACGATACACCTTGGGAACTTGATATCTTTGGTTTAGATTTCATTTGGTTGTACGGTCTTTGTTGACCGTTATTTTGGGAGTTTTAATTAACTGATACTTTGTAATTACACTTAACTTTACTTTTGGGGAAAACATGCTTGATCATTGCTCATCCTGATATCTTATCATGTTAACCATAAATCAGTCTTGTTTATGGATTTGAATGGTATTAATATGGTTTACTACACGCTTCCGCAATTATGAAAATGTGTTTGATATGGTTACATGTGAGATGATGTGTAAAGATAATCCTCACCGCGGAACCCTGTGGGAAATCACGTGCACGGATAAATATTCTTTTAATTCTGTGTGCGTTATAGCCAAAGAGATGCACGTGGCGCGGCATCAACCCGACCCGTCCCGACCTCCCGGACTCGGATCCTTTTCCCCCTTTCGGTCCGGGGTCACGACAATGACCCTGGAAAAGGCTTTGGATTCACACATCCGGTCGTTTCCTAAAGTTTGGGTTCCTAACCCTGGAAGAGGCTTAGGATTCATACATCCAGTCGCTTCCTAAATTCCGAGTTCATACACCCCTCGAGGTCGTTCCCGAACTCAGGCTCGCAAGCCGAGATCCTTGAGATTCTAGGTTCGTCTCGGCAAAAGACAGTTCGTCTCGGCCAATGCAGTCTTCGAAAGAAGAAGAGCAGTGCAGGCACTAAAGTGCAAAAAAGCAGCACAAAATTGCAAATATCGCAAAACAGTACAAGAAAAGCAAAGAAGAGATACACATAAATACTGTACATAGATTGTATGATCACAAAACTTGTCCTTTTTATTCATTGTAATTACTTCATTACAAGGATTACAGAGAAGAAAACAGAAAAAGAAAGGAGGCTTTGAGGCCGCTCTTCGCTGATTCCATCCGCTGACTGGAGATCTTCAGCCGCAAGACTTCTCGACTCCGCCCGCTGCCTGGAGGTCTTGACATCCTACATGGCGACCTGCGGCGTGGTCCCACACAGAGCCCTGTGGGATGAAAATAAGACCCCCAAGCCGCCTGGGGGTGATTGGATCTGGTGTTTAGTGCCAGGAGCTCTGCAATACGCTTTGGTTGGTCAGACCAAGCTTTGCCAGAAAGCTCGAGCTCCTGGTCCACTGTCGATTCTTGGATCTCCACAGAGCACCCTCGTTCAGAGGGCGCGCAGTCCATGGAGATCGCCTTCAGAGGGAGCGCAGACCACGACAGATAGGCCCTCCCGGAGGAAGCTGTCTTCTGGCACAAGAGTTTCGCCCGGGTCAAAGGTTCCTAAACCTCTACAGTACCTAGCTGCCAGAATGTTTGGCAGAGGCAAAAAGGTCCCCATTGCACTGGAAAATAAAAGAGAAGAATAAGGGCCTCTGGTTTAAGTCCTCTCTCCCATGGCGAGCTTACCCCCCATATTTATAGAGGGACGGAGGACTCGACACTCAAGGAAATTTATGGGGCGAGGCCTCCCATGCCCCACGAGGAGCACGCGTCTTCCAATATGCTGACCACCAGCTCCAATGGTGACACGTGGAGCCATCTGCTCGATTTCCTCGTTGACCATACCGCCATACTTACTGCTATTTATGGTCTTCAGAATACGGAGTATCAGCACGAATATCTAAGAAGACCGCTCGGTACTCTCCCCAACTCAACTCACGCGTCGTGTCACGAAAAGCACTCAGCCGAACTCAAGCATAGAAGAGCCGAGCTCAAAAAGATGGATGAGACAGAAATTGCAGGAGCGAAAGCAGGAGAGACAGGGGTCTACAACGACTTCGGTACTCCAGCTGGCTTAGCCCAGGACTAAACTGGGGGCAGTTCGGTACTCCCGCTGGCTTAGCCCAGGACTAAACTGGGGGCAGTCCGTACACATTTGAAATGTTCAGCGGGCAAAAAACACGCGACTGGTAAAGAAGAGAAGCGGCTGGAAAAACTTTCAATTGCATTAAAATTTTGTTCATTACACTGCGCAGCAGATACAATTGAAAGAAATTACAAGGAACATAAAACAAAAAGGCTTTCTCCACGATCAGAGGCGACAGGATTGTCCCGAGGTCATGCTCGATCAGATATGCGGGCGGCAGCATCAGAAGCTTCGCCGGCAGGAGGGACAGAATTCGGCGTCGGAAGTGGAAACGGAGGGGGTTCCCGGAAGGACGGGTGATCCTCCGGGACCCCGGCCTCCTTCAGGCCAGCGCGCCATCCTTTCACCCAGGCCTTATCCCTCACAACGAAGACTCTTTCCTTGTAGTAGGCAGTGACCTGCGCTCTGGCATCCTCAAATGTAACATCGCACTCTGACTCGAGCTTCACCTCGGCTTCATCCGCCCTTTTGGATTCGGCTTGAAGCAGGGCCGCGTAGTCATCTTCCATCTTCGAGATGGAAACCTCGAGTTCGGCCACTCTAGTCCTCTCCGCCTTGGTATCTCCCTTCGCTTGCTCGAGCCTCGCCGCATACTCTTCCTCAGCCCTTGTCAATTTCTGAGTAACGGCGTCTAGGGATTCTTGCAGGCCATTTTTCTCCACGGTCAACTCGGCAATGTCGGCACCGTACCTACACAGTCTGTCGGCCGCGACCATGGACTTCTGCACCGCCTGTTGGAGAAACAAGGCGTTCAAGACAAAATTCAGGAAGCACTGATATTGAACAGCTGGATAAAATATAGAAGTACAAATAAATTTACCGTGAAGTTCGACTGCAGCATCGACAAAATCAGCTTCTGGTCGCTGTACCTGTCCAGTTGCGCTATGTCTCGAGGAAGGGCGCAGGCTCGCCCTAGTGCCTCGAGGACCGGGGGATCGATCTTGTGAAGGACGCGATCGTCCATCGTCATCGGCCTCCCCAGTTCAAGCATGAAGCTCGGCTCCCACGGAGGTGGGTCCTGGGGTAGCGAAGCCGTAGCCGAACTAGGACCTGCATCAGTTCTCGGCATCTTCAGCGGCCGAACTTCCTCTTGCCCGGCCTCAGTCGGGGGGGAACGTACCTCCGGACCGGCGGGGTTAGGAGGAGCAGAGACCTCTACCGCAGCCACGGGAGAAGGTTCCCGAACCGTCGGAGAGGGAACCTCAAGGGGACTCAAATTCGTAGGCACTTGGGGAGCTCGGGCCTCTTCAACTCCGAGCGCCAGGGCCTTGAGGTCCTCAAAGGATAGACGTCTGGCACGCCTCATCTCTGATCTCGGCGAAGGAGATCAGGCAATCTGACTCGATTCCCTTCCTGAGGCCTCGTGTGGTCTCGACCCCGACGTGGAAGCTTAGGCACCGGACGCAACTCTGACGTCGGACGTCACCCGTGAAGGCCCCTCTTCGACCCTTACTCTAGGACCGGCCTGTCCTCGCCCGGTCTCGGGATCGGCACCGCCTGAACCTTCGCCTCGGGGCGGCTCGATTGTGCCCCTCAAGTATCCACGATACTTCGGCTGGTATCCTAGCAGTGACCAAGCCGCCCTGCCGTCGTAACCGCTGTATCGCTTTACTAAGCGGAGCCAGGCTTCATTCCTCTTCCAGATGTACCGAGCAGCCTATTTTCTCTCCTTCAAAGCTGCAGTGATCAGAGGTATTAGCATGGCAGAATAGAAAAGAAATCATATGGAAAACGAACAAAAAAAAGGGAATTTACTTGGAACAGTGCCGAAATGGCGAGGAACTTGGTAGCCTCTATCGGTGTTGGCCATCCCGAACAGTTGCCCAAGACATACAGAAGATCGTCTCCGGCATATTTGCTTGAATCTTCCAAGTACCGGACGAAGCCATCCCGACCCGGCTTAGCCCGGAGATAATAAGCACCTCCGGACTTGCATATATCATAGACGTCCTCAATATTGAAGACGCCGAGGTTAATGCCCAGAACCTCGTTTAATTTGGCCGTGCCCATCATGATCTTGAAAGCATTGGGCAGCAACTGGCAAGGGCAGAGACACCATTGACTGAGGCATCTCCTGAGAAGGGCATGAAGGGGAAATCGGACCCCACCTTCTGTCACGGCCACTAAGAGGAAAGGCATCCAACTCCCCGAGAAGTCACGGAGGTTGATGCCATTAGGTTCAGCGCCCCTGACTTGGACATCGGCGGGAATCCTAAAAGTTGACCTGAAACCCTCAATCGCTGCCTCGCCGTCTAACCAGTGGCTATAGATGCCCATTCCTACCCTAATCTAAAAATAGAGAAACCCACAGGAAGGGGGTAGGGTAAAGGGGACTTACGGAGGCGAAACGAAGATGCTGAGCGGCAAAGAGACTCGGCCCCAGCAACGCTCCACTTCTTAGGCGAAGTTCCCTCGCAGCAGCTTCCTCCCCTCTGATTCAAAATGACAAACGAGGAAGAAATGAACCTCGATCGCCCTATATATAGCAGAAGGGACCCCCTCTTCAGAAACCCTAATGGCGCGCGCCAAATAACACTTCCTAGGGCTCCGCGCACATCATTTCAAATATTGAATACATCCCTGACAAAACGGCGCGTGCAACATCGAGGCAATCGGATAAGTAATCGGAGAATGACACGCGGAGCCGTCGATATATCTTCGGCATTGATTAACAGACGCCATTTATTGCCTCGACCATCCAAAGCGACTCCGATCAAAAGCCAAGCGCCAACTGCCAAGACCAAGCAGGACAATCCCAAGAAAACTCCCCGTCATATAGCTCCCGACCTCACTTTATTGGCGAGCCTCGCAAGGTCAGAAGCTAGGGGGCAATTGTGTGAGGAGATTTCCAAAACTCCAGGATTATGCTAATCACGGCTGTAAGATGGGATTAAGCATTCTCACGTGCCTCCCACGTGCCATCCACGTGGCGCCAGGCTCACCTCGGCTACCAAGGCAGATTCCTCAGCCGAAGTCAAACGGGTTTTGGCCGCAAGTGCCGAGCTCGGCTACACAGGTGCCCACCTTGGCTAAAAGCTTGACCTCGGTCAAAGAAGCCGGGACGAAAGCCGAAGCAAGAAAGAATCTCCACTCGCACCTTCGCCCCCCACGTCATCAGACACGTGGAGGAATGGGGGCGCTAGCCAGTGAGACAGATGCGACATCCAGCCAGTCCACGATCTTCACCAGATCACTGACAGGGCGGCATCCAACGGCTGAAGCCAAATTAGGGCAAGGCCCGAGGGTGGATCCGATGGTACTCCTACCGCCAAAGGCGTCCAACACGATCTGGCCCAACATGAGACGCATTAAATGCATTATGGGCTGATCCGACCGGCATTAAATGCAATGTGAGCTGGAGTGGACCGTATTTATTACTTTGTGGGCTGATCGGACCCTCATTTAATGAATGGTGGGCTGACATGATGACGCCCCTAGACATGCCAAGGCGTCATCATGAGCCTCCCCCATGCAACGTAGGCATCTCCCTCTATAAGAATAGAAGCAATCTCTATTACAGGTATGCGCACCAAAAAATCAGAGCTGTTACTCTGCCTCTCTTCTCCCTCTCCTTCCTTTGTTCCAGTTCACCTACTGACTTAGGCATCGGAGAGCCTTGCGCCGCTCAGGCCACAGTCCTCTGACCGTTTGCTCTTCCCTTTCAGGCTTTCAGGCAGCAGGTCACCTTTTTCATTTGGATAAGTCCTGTAAGGCACCCCGATTATTGTGGGTCATAATTTTTCTGCACCTACAATAACCTACCGTGACATCCCCACCTTAGGTTAACTCACAACTTTTTGCGCGTGAGAGTGATCAAGTTCATGATCTCTCTATTAATTGTATTTCAGTAATTCGGCGGAAGCTTGTGTAACCAAAAGATTTCAGGTGCATTTCATAACATAATAGAAAGACAGTATATCAGAGTGCGCACAAATATTCATAAGAATTCCCATTAACATGAAAGTTGTTACTACATAAGTATCTTAATTACATTCCCAAAATAAAAAGGACTATAAGCAGGCAACAAAAGTGCTCTAAAGTACATTGTCTGCGCACCATTTAGTCAGGATTTGCGGCTCTTCCTTAGCCACCTTCACCTCCGGGACAGGGGTGTGGGATCTGTTACTTACAGTAACAAAGTGTAGTAACGAGTGAGGTACAACAACTTGGCAAACACTCAATATAAATAGTATAACTTGTTGCATCAATTCTGAATCGAAGGACATGTGATTATGAGAAAGCAATAAAGGCTATACTAGGCAAAATCATGTTGGAATAGGTAATACTTGCAGAACCGAAGCAATACGAAGCTATACATCATGATACTCTAGCAATTTGTATAATGAAATGATCCCTAGTCTCATGGAGGCGCCGAAGGGCCATGACGGGTTAGAGACCTCATGGAGGCGTCGGTAGACCATGACACAGAATCGGAGGATCCTAATCGCACGGTAGCACTGCAGGCATGGATGTGGAAAGGCAAACGGTACAATTAATTAATACATCCATATCTCACGGAGGTGTCGATGGGCCATGACCAATCAGAGACCTCACGGAGGCAATTGTTAGTTTTATGGACTCAATCCAGTAGATGATATAATAAATTGATTAAATTCTTTATTTATTCATATATTCATGCTTACTTTTCATGAGATGAATGGTGATTTATTATATACTTGCACATAGCCAATACGAATGACATGATGGTTCATGAGATGAACCGGGGTCCACAAGTATATTAGATGTAATACATGTGTATGGATGAGATCCACATACGGGAGACATGTATGACAAATCTTATACTTAAAATATATTCACAACCAGTGATGGGACTGGACATCTCATACTGACAAGGTTGCAGCACTTTGATTACTATGAGATAGTGTGATTTGTCTCGATCATCAGAATGGAAGATTCTGGATCATATTGCTGGTACATTAGATGTATTGAAGGACCATGAGAAGCACCTTATAAACACTGTCTTTATTTTAAGGTCTGCTCTCATAATTCCCTAGCAATAGGCTCTCAATCCTGAGACATTAATGAACTCAAGTTTCTATCTATTCATTTGCTTTGAGTCACCAATGAGTGAGGCCAACTGTAGGTCAACACCTCGGTGATTTGGGTACATGGTAGTAGAGCTGTGGGAACATTCAATAGTCAAGAAGGAATCTATCTCTAATA
Organism: Litsea cubeba; assembly: GCA_012931725.1. Lineage (NCBI taxonomy): Eukaryota > Viridiplantae > Streptophyta > Magnoliopsida > Laurales > Lauraceae > Litsea > Litsea cubeba. Next base: position 76,656,834 of record CM022946.1, on the reverse strand, counting down.
TCCCCTTCTGCCAATTAATGGATTTATCATTGGTAAGTGCGCACCCATTCCGATTAAGAGTTAATTGGAAAGGTACCTATGATCATTATAATTAATTGGGGCTCAAGGATAATAAGATATGGATCTAGTTTGGAAGACAGGTCCAATTGATCCATGGATATTGATAGAGGGGTCTACTTGTGGTAATGTGGAAGTTTAGGGTCTTCTATGTAATATTCCTAAGACTGGAGTTCAATTGCATTTATATAGTGGAGTTATTTGCAATTAACTGTGGGCCCGGATTACACATGAGATGTGGGGTCGCGAGTCCCAGTTGGAGCCAGCTTTCTAAGGAATCCCTAGTGGTCCCCACGCTAGCCCAATTATTAGAAAGTATCTAATTCTAGTTAAACTCTAAAAGGAAAGTTACTATTTCTATTTGAAGTGAGACTTCTAATAGTGGTAATAGTAGACTTACTAATTTTAGTAGAAGTGAGACTTCTATTTTAATTAGAAAGGAATTGGAAAGTTACTAATCATATTTGAAGTGAGACTTCTAATTATGATATGGTAAGTTACTAATTAATTAATGGAAGTAAGACTTCTATTTTAATTAAGAAGAGATAGTTACTAATTTTTGGAAGTAAGACTTCTAATGGAAATTAGTAAGTTGGGCTTGCAAAAGCTATAAATAAGAGGAGAAGAGGCCTTGGACGTCTCATGCATAAATCCACATTGGGATTCACGCCCAAGCCTCCCTAGTGCAATAGTTGCACATGCTCTTCCTCCTCTCTCTCTTCTAGTTCTCTTTCTAGTTCCTCCCTAGAGTTCCTAGTAGTTTTCTCTTGGAGATCCCACCATCTTCTTGAGAAAAGGAGAATCTGATACGGGTCATAGCGTGGAAGATCAAGAGGTCTTGGAGATCCCTATTTGATTATTGAAAGCGTTTCATCATCAAAGAAAGACGCAACTCCTCCATTAGAGCACAACCGAGCTCCAAAGGTATAATCCACTTCCTTGCATGTTGTAGATTATTATGGATGCTTGTTAGTTGCTGTTTCTATCTTCTAGATAGATTGTATTTACTGATCATGATGACTGAGATTGAGGACATAGATCTTGGATTGGGTTTTATAGCCTTCTGGATAGTTGATCCCTGCGTCAAGTGGGTCAAAAGTTTTTGAAACCTATCCTAGAGGCCCACCCTATTTCCAACATCGGTGGGCCATGAAAAGCAAGACATGCCATGCAAATGCAAAAGATGCTCATCTGGCTGATTCAAACAAATCTCGGGCTATACCGACAAACTGGCCAACGAAAGTAACTAGTCGGGGAAAAAAGCATAGTAGGACCTAGGCCTTCACGATAATAGACCACTTAGGGTATATTAGGGCTCTTGAAAAGATCACTCGCCTTAAAAAAGGGCATTTTTCCTCCTCTTTTTCTTTCCTGACGAAAGGTTCAAGAGTTGAGACATAAAGAGGGAATGTGATGACCTAGGCCCACTACCGACATGATATTGTCCGCTTTGACTGAAGTCACACGGCTTTAAAACGCGTCATCTTAGGAGGGCCTCCAAGCATGATATTGTCCTACCCAACTGTCATTAGAATGCACAACAGAGGTTTTGTTTGTATCACTGGGCAAGCAAGCAAGACCAAGTCAAGACAAGTCCTCAGGCACAACACGTCATGTGGGGTTAAGTCCAAGCCGCATATATATGCCCAGGGGTAGGACTTGGATGTTTTTGATGTGGGAATTAGTGTAATCCAAAGTCCCCTGGGAGATAAGCAAGCAAACAAGACAAGAAAGTCCAGGCAGGAGGGATCTCACAGGGGGAAAGGAAGATTGGAGGAGGAAGAAGAAGGAAAGAAGAAAAAAAAAAAAGGAAAAAAGATGGTGGTTGGTGGTGGTGGTGCTCTCCAAGTACATCTCCTTCTTGCTGCTGCTTTTTTTTTTTTTATGTTTTTTGTCGTGGATGGTGGTTTACATCTCCTTCTTGTAGCTACCACTTTTTTGTTTTTCCCTTTCTTTCTTTTTGGTTCTTCTTCTTCTTCCACTAGTTGACGAATGAAGGGGTACGGTTTTATTTTTTTTAATTATTACTGTTAATTAATATTCTTCACTTTTGTAGCGGCCGTTACATATACATATTGGTGCATATTGGCAGTACGGAAATGCATCAGCTGCTAGGGGCCTTTATGATGGATATCAGCGGTAACATTAAATGGCACTACAACATTTATTTTGATCTATGCTTGCATGCATTCAAAACCTATTTACTAATTCATTAAAATACCAACTGAAATTGAATTATTAATGCTTTTAAATGTAAAGCAAAATAGAAACCTGATTGTCTGACTAACTAGTTACCGTTTTGCAGATCTTTAGGAGCTCAATGATTTCAGGTTCTCTTTTCCTCCTCCTCCTTCTCTCTTCCTTTCTCTCTTCCTCTTTTTACTTTTTTCAGTTCTCTTTTCCTCTTCGTCTCTCTTATTCTCCTTCTGCACTTGGGGCCGACAATCCTATTTATAGGACTCTTAAGTCGGTTAGGGCTAAGGTTAGGTTGTTTTAGGTTAGATAGGATTCCTAAGTTGGTTAAGGTTAGGTTGGTTTGGTTATATAGGATTTCTAAGCCGGTCGAGATTAGATAGGACTCTTAAGTCGGTTAGGGCTAGAGGTAGATCGGTGAAGGTTTATATCCTCTTACCTTTTTGCCCTAAGTAACTACCGTACTTACATTATAATATATTAAAGCCAAGGGGATTGGATTAAATTTTGATCATACTTCATAATTTTGACCAATAGTCATCCCTCCATCTCGAATCATTGCATGTTCTATGCCCACTTTTTATGCAACTCTCATCTCGAATCCCTTGTATCTCCCATCTGTTCCACTTTTAACATGCAACCACTCATGTCTATTCTCCTCTTTATGTTTCCCTTTCTTATGCAACTACTGTGGAAAAGTATTTCCATAGCCTCTACTTAACATTTGAGGTTATGGTAGGATCGGTTAGTAAAGGAAATTTAATATGGTATAAGAGTGAGAGGTCATATTTTTGAGTCCCAGGGTTATGTTGTGCCTTGGTGCCTCCTGTATTCTCCCACGGAGGGTGTTGTGTATGTTCTCATGTAGAGCTCACACACGCGGGGGTGTTGTGCCCTTTGATATACATTGTTATTGTTAATAACCAATTGCACCAAAAGCTCGAGCTGTTAGTGAACGGCTTAACAATTATATCAACACCCCCTCTCGAACGGGAAGCCGTTCGAATTCGAAACCCAACAAACAAACGAAACAATAGATAGATGGAGGTAACATGCCTCCCAGGGGTTTCGAACCCGTGACCTTTGGCTCTGATAGTACCACGCCTAACATGTTGACGAATGAAATGACAGTCAACTGAAAGAAACCGCGATTCAGATCTGAAACTTCTCATAAAGAGACTACTATGGCTGATGCAAAGCATGACAGATTTTAAAAAATCTGATTTTTGCACTATGCAGCGGAAATCAGCCATAAAGAATCGCATAGAAACTCCATTAAATCATGATCAACAAGTGTATAATTAAAGGAGAATGAAGAAGACTCATACCTCGAAGATTTGTAGACTTCAAATCTCTGAAAAAATAGATCCAAAGGCCCGAACTCAGACTTGCAATTTGCAAACAAGTTGCTGGAATTTTCTTGCACCAGTATTGCCTTTGATCTTCTCCTCTATCTCACTTCCAAATCTGATTGGCTAAGATGGTGGGATCTTAATCTAGGAAACAAGAACTATTTCTCCAAGGGAAAATCTCAGACCTTAACTTTCTTCAATGAAGAAGAAAGAGTTTCAAGGGGCCGGACGTGTGGGACTCTTAGTGTCTTACAAAGTGTTGGACGTCCATGGGGATGCTTGGTTTCTTTTATAGAAACTTCTTGGAAACCTTTCCCATTAAGTTATCTCTCCTTATTCTAATTGATGTCCAAAAAGGAAAGACTTATTTCCTTTAAGAAACACTCCAATTAGAAAAGGAAACTAAAAGGAACTTTCCATACAATTAGTAATCCTAGTTGTAGAACACTTACTAATTTTAAGTTTCTAATCCAAAAAGGAAACTAACTCATAGGAATACTAATCCAAAGAGGAGTCCAACTTTCCAAGTAGAGAGTCCTACTCAAAGTTGGAAACCTTACCCATGGAAATCCTATTATGGACGTCCCACATATCAATGCACACCATGGCCCACATACAATTTATCTAGAGTTAAATTCATGTATGCCATCAAAGGCCTATTTGAATTTAAACTCAAAATTATTTTTCCACTAAAATAATTCATCCTTATGTTATCTAAACATCTTAGGAAACCATGCCAATCTTGGAAAGTGACTAGAGAAGGGACCAAAAGACATATTTGTCATTGGCTCCCAAAATGACCAAAACGTCCATGCTAAACCCATAGCAACATTAAGACCATCTTAACCTTAGCTCATTCCACTAAAGAGTTATGGTTGAACTCCAAGGACAAATATATAATATAATAAGCTCGTCATAAAATGAAGGTTGTCTTCGACCTACTAAGTGTCATGACCTGAATGCCCCTCTATGTAACATCCATAATCGAGTCAGGTTATCACATGTACTATCAACCTTCCCGATTACATCTGAACCTTAGAACTTCATATCCTTAAACATAATCATCATTCGAATATCATTCTCTTGATCCAGGGAGCGACCCACAAGTTCAATATCCATATGGAACATCCATATACTAAGATCTTAGATTTTGATGATTAATCGGATAATTCTAAGGGGACGATTATTCCATCATCAGATGGCATAGATTCTATATTACATCTGCACGTCCAACTGATCAAGTCCGAGTACCCAAAACACAGAGCTGTTGACCCACGAAAAGAATCTCACCCATAGTGAATTAAAGCACAAGAACTTGACTTCGTCAGTTCATCCACAAATGCTCAAGATTAAGAGCACCGGTCACTCAGTAGCATGAGGTGACTTGATCTCTCTCTGTGATAGTACTATTTTAGAGATCACACCTACAATGGTCCTGTTCAATGCATGACACATGCACTAATGAGATAGATTCGGGAAAGCCCTCCCGTGACTTAGGTATGTCACCCTATATAGGAGAGTATCTCATTATAACTTATACCAAGATTAAGTGCCCAACTCCATCTTTCAGTTATGAACTAATTTGTTGTTTCCAATATCCATGAATCAGACCTATCTGTGTGAAGCCACTACACACCTAATTCATTTACTAGAAACAAGGGGCCTTCGCAACCATACATATATACATGTTTAAGCATAAAAGAGTCTTTCAATTAAATAACCAGTAAATATCCAGTAACAAAAGATGAGAGTGCAGCTAGTGGGCTTTAGGGCATACACCAATCCCAACAAACTCCCACTTGCACTAAAGATCACTACTTCCTAACCTAACACCCATAGACTCAACATGAGAAGTGAAGACTTTCTAAGTAAGAGTCTTAGTGAATGGGCCAGCTAAGTTATTTGCTAAAGCAATATGCTCCACCACTATCTCTCCATCCTGAATGAATTCCCGGATCAAGTGGTACTTTCTCTGAATGTGCTTGCCTTTCTTGTGATTCCTGGGCTCTTTGCACTGTGCTACAGCACCAGTGTTATCGCAGTACATGACAATCGGTTTATGCACTGCAGGAACAACTCTCAATTCCAACAGGAATTTTCTGAGCCATACCGCTTCCTTCGCAGCTTCCGATGCCGCCACATACTCTGCTTCCATGGTAGAATCAGCTATACAGGATTGCTTGACACTTCTCCATGATATAGCCCCTCCTGACAAAGTAAAGACGTACCCTGAGGTAGACTTTCTGGCATCACTATCAGATTGGAAATCAGAGTCTGTATACGCCAATGGCGTTAGATCATCTGCTCGAAAGGTTAGCATATAATCTTTCGTTCTCCGAAGATACTTGAATATATGCTTAACTGCTGTCCAATGCATAGGTCCAGGGTTTGACTGATATCTGCTAACCATGCCAACGGCAAAGCAAATATCTGGTCTAGTACATAACATAGCATACATGAGGCTTCCAACAGCGGATGCATATGGAACTCTCCTCATCGTCTCTATCTCTTCAGATGTCTTTGGACATTGATCTCGGGACAGTGGTACTCCATGTCTAGAAGGTAGGAGGCCCTTCTTGGAGTCATGCATGTTAAACTTGACCAATATCTTCTCAATATATGAAGATTGGGATAGGGCTAACATCTTATTCTTGCGATCACGCAGGAGCTTGATCCCTAAGATGTAGCTTGCCTCACCCAAATCCTTCATCTGAAATTGAGATGATAACCAAACCTTTGTGGATGACAATGCACCTACATCATTTCCAATGAGCAATATGTCATCTACATATAGGACCAAAAATATGACTGCATTACCACTTCTTTCTCATACACACATGGTTCATCAATGTTTTGATCAAAGCCAAAGGATTTGACTGCCCGATCAAACTTGATGTTCCATGCCTTAGATGCTTGCTTAAGTCCATAAATGGACTTCTTAAGTTTACAAACCATGTTATCTTGACCACTAGCAATGAATCCCTCTGGTTGCATCATATAGATACATAGAATGCAATTCAGATTTTATCGCTTGCTGCCACATGTCAGCATCTATATCCGTTACTGCTTCATCGTAACTAGTAGGATCCTCAACCATATCCACAGAGTCTGTCTTTAAAGACACTCCTAGATATCTATCTGGTTGTCTAGGAATTCTCCCACTACGACGAGGCTCCGGAGTGTTTAAAGGAATGTCTTGTTCATCTACTGTCTCAGGATCTGGTACAGATGTTATAGGAGATCCCGGAAGAATCTCCTCAAGGGTTTCTTTACAACTAAGCTCTTGGTGCATCATACAATCATCCTCCAAGTACCTAGCATGAGTGCTGATGAGCACTTTCTGCTCCTTTGGATGATAAAAGATGCCACCTCTCGTTCCCTTAGGATACCCAATGAAGTAGCACATTTCTGATCTGGGTTCCAGCTTGGTAGCTTTATCATTTAGTACATAGGCTGGACAACCCCAAATGTGAATATGTCTCAAACTAGGTTTTCGACTTGTCCACATTTCTTGGGGTGTCCTAGGTACTGATTTAGAAGGTACCGGATTTAAAATGTATGCTGCTGCTTCTAGGGCATATCCCCAAAAAGATATCGGTAGGGTTGCATGACTCATCATGGACCTTACCATATCAAGAAGGGTACGGTTTCTTCTCTCCGCTACACCATTTTGCTGGGGTGTACCCGGTGCAGACAACTGAGACACAATCTCATGTTGTGTGAGGTACTCCTTGAACTCACCCAGGAGGTACTCGCCACCTTGATCAGATCGAGGGCTTTGATATGTTTCCGTTGTTGTAGCTCCGCCTCAGTCTTGAATTGTTTGAACTTATCAAACGCCTCAGACTTGCGTCGCATTAAGTATACATATCCATACCTAGAGTAATCATCGGTGAAAGTGATGTAATACTCATACCCTCCTCGAGCCGGTTTGTTCATAGGACCACACACATCAGTGTGAATCAATTCTAACAACTCCTTTGACCTTAGTCCCTTTCTAGAGAATGACCGTTTGGTCATCTTTCCCTTGAGACAAGATTCGCACTGAGGAAAAGGTTCGAAATCTAATGAGCTTAAGGGCCCATCTTCTACCAACCTCTGAATCCATTTTAGGTTAATGTGACCCAAACATAAGTGCCAAAGATATGTGTCATTGATTGAAGATACCTTTCTCTTAAGGGAAGTTGAGTTTTCTTGTTGTACATTATGCAGTGTGGGAGCAATAGGATATATATAAAATAAGTTGTCATGTATTCTACCGGAACATATAATATTTCCATCTCTACTGATATCAATACCAGAATGGAAAGAAACTGAATAATTAAGTTCAATTAATCTGGAAACTGAAATTAAATTCTTCCTCATGTCTGGAACACATAAAACATTATTTAAAACTAATATCCTATTACATGGAAAATGTAAGGTAACAACTCCTACTGCAACTGCCCAAACTTTAGCTCCAGTTCCGACTCTAAAGGCAAACTCTCCTTTCTCAATTCTCTGCATTATCTGAAACCCCTGCAATGAATTGCAGATATGATTAGTGGCTCCTGAGTCTACTATCCATGAGTCAGTAGAATCAACCACTAGACAAGTTTCAATGTAGTATGAAAAAGATGTACCTTTCTTAACTAAGGCCAGGAACTTGGGACAATCTTTCTTCCAATGACCTTTCAGGCCACACTTGAAGCATTTCCCTTTGGGCTTTCCATCTGTACCCTTGTCCTTCTTATTACCAGCATTGTCCTTTTTCTGCCCTTTTCCCTTATTCTGCTTCTTCTTGGACTTCTTCCCTTTCGGGTTCAGTTTAGAGGAAGACTGGAAAAAATGAGCTTGGGCTTTGGGCTTCATGATGGCCTCTGCCGCCTGGAGTTCTTTCATTAACTCAGGTAGAGTCATGTCCATCTTGCTCATATTGAAGTTGAGCTTGAACTGATTGAAAGAATCCGGCAGAGTTTCAAGAATCATGTCAGTTTGACTCCCTGCATCAATCTCAGCCCTAGAATCACAGCTTCATTGAAACAATCCATCAGCTTGAGCATATGCTCTCTGACAGGTGTTCCCTCAGCCATCCTAGCATTCATGATGGTCCTCATAGCAGCTTGCCTAGCTGGCCTGCTCTTGTCTGCGAACATCTCAGACAAGGACATCATGATTTCATAGGCTGTGTCCATATGCTCGTGCTGTGTTTGCAACACGTTGGACATGGAAGCGAGCATGTAGCATTTAGCCATGCTGTTCGCTTTCTTCCATTTCCTTTCAGCCTCTCGCTGGTCATCAGTAGAATTAGTATCAATATCGGGACAGTTTTCCAGCAAGACATACTTGTACTCCTCGGCTGTGAGTACTATGTCAAGATTTCTTTTCCAGTCTACGTAGTTAGGGCCAGTCAGTTTGTTCTCACGAAGAATGCACATCAACGGACTAAAAGAATCTTTACCCATCTCTTTCTGGATATAAAACGGTTTATAATTAGGCATGCAGTATATATGTAATATGCATATGGTGCTTGTTATAAAAGGAAAAACAAAGCACGAAACTTTTTACATTATTCAACCCCAATCATAATGTATCAGTGTTTCAACCTCCTCATAGACCCTCCATCGAAGGGATGGCCGAGCCTACAGTCACGTTGAATTAAGGCAGACTTATTTGGATTATCACTATCTGGACACACATCCAGTGGTAGTCCAATCACTGATTGGTTTGGCCTCATATGACAAATAACCCTTAACTCCTAAGGAGAGGTCATCACCATCTTATGTCAAGTGTATAACCATCTCTTATGAAATTCCCAGAATGTCTATGATTAAGTCTTCCGAAGGAAAGAGACTTTTATCCTTCCTAGAAGTGAACTTTAGTAAAGAGCTCCACCGAAGGGATGGCCGCTCCCACCAACACTTCATTGACATTCTATAGAAGTGATCTTTAGTAAAGAACTCCACCGAAGGGATGGCCGCTCCTACTAACACCTCATTACGAATATTTACATTAGTTCACCCATTAACCCATCAAAGCGGTCTTTAGTTAAAGAACTCCACCGAAGGGATGGCCGTTCCTACTAACACTTTAATGAGATAACATGAACCGAAAATGGAAGGCCGTGGGGTCTTTCCTAAAACCCCTCTCCCACTTGATTATTTATCGCTAGGGTTTATACTTTTTGACCTTTACATTGCTTTACTCAAAAGCTCTTTTTAAATCTAGCAAACTTGGTTAATTAAATTTATGACTTAAGTCATCTTAAAATCAAATAACATTTGCTTTAAAACATTTGAGCAAATCCCTTCAAAGAGTCAAAAACCTATCTTGGGTTATGAAAACCCATAGGTAGCATCTAATTAGATTTTAGTTTAGCCTTCTTTGGAAACCAAGGATACCAAGATAAACTAAACCCTATCCAATTTCAAACCTTAGACAAATAGAAGGTGCTGGTCTAAGTTCCGTTTAAAACAATTTGCCAAACTAAAAACAATCTAATACAATAAAGATGCCAATTTTAGAACCAAATGGTGGCCATGTTTCTAGGTGACAATTATAGCAATTATATAAAGCATTTAACCATGCATTCCATATAGAAAAGCAAATAAAAGTATGCATTCCTTGATGGCTCCCTGTTCTTAGGATTTCGAATCCTAATCGAATTAGGACTCCTCATGCATCTAGAAGTCTTGACTCCTTCATCTCCAAGGATTCCAATTTCTTGCAACCTTCTTGTCTTGAAACAAAACCAAAATTACATTGGAGATTCCTATGCTTTTCAAGAAAGCTTACATCAAGACTAGTTGGAATAAAATTAAGGAAACTTTACAACTTCCTATGATTGCTAACCGCGCAATCGTACACTTTCCAACTAATTAAAAAACATCCAAATCCACATAACAATCATACGAACCATCAAGGATGCAATACATGGCTGCAAACAAAGAGGTTAGTGCATGCAAACTCACTATGTGCATCATTAAACAAATCTGGAAAATAAATCCCAGCAATGTTAATGAAACTTGCACACAACATGCATCACAACATAACTTTAATAGGGTGCCACCATACCCATAATCAATCTAGGATTAATCATACACAACATGGGATCATGATTTCACATGGAGTGGCTCTGATACCACTGAAAGAAACCGCGATTCAGATCTGAAACTTCTCATAAAGAGACTACTATGGCTGATGCAAAGCATGACAGATTTTAAAAAATCTGATTTCTGCACTATGCAGCGGAAATCAGCCATAAAGAATCGCATAGAAACTCCATTAAATCATGATCAACAAGTGTATAATTAAAGGAGAATGAAGAAGACTCATACCTCGAAGATTTGTAGACTTCAAATCTCTGAAAAAATAGATCCAAAGGCCTGAACTCAGACTTGCAATTTGCAAACAAGTTGCTGGAATTTTCTTGCACCAGTATTGCCTTTGATCTTCTCCTCTATCTCACTTCCAAATCTGATTGGCTAAGATGGTGGGATCTTAATCTAGGAAACAAGAACTATTTCTCCAAGGGAAAATCTCAGACCTTAACTTTCTTCAATGAAGAAGAAAGAGCTTCAAGGGGCCGGACGTGTGGGACTCTTAGTGTCTTACAAAGTGTTGGACGTCCATGGGGATGCTTGGTTTCTTTTATAGAAACTTCTTGGAAACCTTTCCCATTAAGTTATCTCTCCTTATTCTAATTGATGTCCAAAAAGGAAAGACTTATTTCCTTTAAGAAACACTCCAATTAGAAAAGGAAACTAAAAGGAACTTTCCATACAATTAGTAATCCTAGTTGTAGAACACTTACTAATTTTAAGTTTCTAATCCAAAAAGGAAACTAACTCATAGGAATGCTAATCCAAAGAGGAGTCCAACTTTCCAAGTAGAGAGTCCTACTCAAAGTTGGAAACCTTACCCATGGAAATCCTATTATGGATGTCCCACATATCAATGCACACCATGGCCCACATACAATTTATCTAGAGTTAAATTCATGTATGCCATCAAAGGCCTATTTGAATTTAAACTCAAAATTATCTTTCCACTAAAATAATTCATCCTTATGTTATCTAAACATCTTAGGAAACCATGCCAATCTTGGAAAGTGACTAGAGAAGGGACCAAAAGACATATTTGTCATTGGCTCCCAAAATGACCAAAATGTCCATGCTAAACCCATAGCAACATTAAGACCATCTTAACCTTAACTCATTCCACTAAAGAGTTATGGTTGAACTCCAAGGACAAATATATAATATAATAAGCTCGTCATAAAATGAAGGTTGTCTTCGACCTACTAAGTGTAATGACCTGAATGCCCCTCTATGTAACATCCATAATCGAGTCAGGTTATCACATGTACTATCAACCTTCCCGATTACATCTGAACCTTAGAACTTCATATCCTTAAACATAATCATCATTCGAATATCATTCTCTTGATCCAGGGAGCGACCCACAAGTTCAATATCCATATGGAACATCCATATACTAAGATCTTAGATTTTGATGATTAATCGGATAATTCTAAGGGGACGATTATTCCATCATCAGATGGCATAGATTCTATATTGCATCTGCACGTCCCAACTGATCAAGTCCGAGTACCCAAAACACAGAGCTGTTGACCCACGAAAAGAATCTCACCCATAGTGAATTAAAGCACAAGAACTTGACTTCGTCAGTTCATCCACAAATGCTCAAGATTAAGAGCACCGGTCACTCAGTAGCATGAGGTGACTTGATCTCTCTCTGTGATAGTACTATTTTAGAGATCACACCTACAATGGTCCTGTTCAATGCATGACACATGCACTAATGAGATAGATCCGGGAAAGCCCTCCCGTGACTTAGGTATGTCACCCTATATAGGAGAGTATCTCATTATAACTTATACCAAGATTAAGTGCCCAACTCCATCTTTCAGTTATGAACTAATTTGTTGTTTCCAATATCCATGAATCAGACCTATCTGTGTGAAGCCACTACACACCTAATTCATTTACTAGAAACAATGGGCCTTACGCAACCATACATATATACATGTTTAAGCATAAAAGAGTCTTTCAATTAAATAACCAGTAAATATCCAGTAACAAAAGATGAGAGTGCAGCTAGTGGGCTTTAGGGCATACACCAATCCCAACATCAACTTCAAGATGTTTGGACTGTTCGTGAAACACATCAGTTGTTGCCAGTTTCCGTGCACTTTCACTATCCGTAAAGAGGGGGTAGATTTAGGAACTAGAACTCCTAAATCTCGAAGTAACCAGCGAAGCCAAATAATTTCAGTAGTAGTGTGAGATACAGCACGATATTCAGCTTCAGCGGATGACCGTGAAACAACTTCCTGTTTCTTGCTCTTCCAAGAGATGAGAGAGGAGCCAAGAAAGATAGAGAAGCCTGTGGTAAAGTGTCGATCATTGACATCTCCTGCCCAGTCAGAATCAAAATAGCCATGCAGAGTAAGATTTTGACTGGAGGAAAGAAGGAGGGCGCGGTTGGAACTTCCTTGTAAGTATCTCAGTATGCGTAGTAGAGCGGCCCAATGAAGATGAGTGGGTTGCGCAACAAATTGGCTCACCACATGTACCGCATAGGCAATATTTGGTCTGGTAATGGTCAGATAAACCAGGCTGCCGACCACTTCATCATAACGAGTTGGATCAGAAAGTAGATCTCCAGCAGAAGTTCGAAGCTTCAGATTATGTTCAATCGGAGTAGAGACAGGCTTAAGATCTGTGAGTCCAGCCCGTTGGAGAACTTCATTGCAGTATTTCGTTTGCGACAGAAGGTATCCTGAGGGAGAGTAGGCAACCTCAATGCCTAGAAAGTACCGCAGATGACCCAAATCTTTCATCTCAAACTGTCGATGAAGAAAACGCTTCAAGGATAGAATACCAGAAGTATCACTGCCAGTGATAATTATATCATCAACATAGAGTAATAAGAAAACACAGCCAGATCGCGAATAGCGAGTGAAGAGAGCGGAGTCATAAGCACTTTGGGAAAAATCAATATTGATGATGCTGGTACTAAACCGTTCAAACCAAGCACGAGGGGCTTGTTTGAGTCCATATAAAGCACGTTTGAGACGACACACATCATGAGGAGGTCTCACGACACCTGGAGGAGGTTGCATATAGATTTCTTCCTGAAGGAATCCATTCAAGAAATCATTATTGACATCGAGCTGATAGAGAGGCCAGTGTCGAACAGCAGCAACAGAGATAAAAGTACGAACAGTTGTCATCTTAGCAACCGGAGCAAAAGTCTCCTCATAATCTATCCCATATTCTTGTGTGTAGCCTTTTGCCACTAAGCGAGCTTTGTAACGATCAACCGAGCCATCAGATTTGGTCTTGATCTTAAATATCCATTTGCAGCCAATAGCCCATTTCCCGGAGGGAAGAGGAACAAGATCCCATGTTTGAGTTTTCTGTAGAGCTGCAAGTTCTTCTTCGATGGCAGACCTCCAGTTCGGATGAGCAACGGCCTCCTTATAGGATTGTGGTTCTGCCAAGGTATGAATTGCTGCAAGGAAGCACTTATATGATGGAGAAAAATGATCAGTACAAACAAAGCCAAATCTAGAGGGAGGAATTCTGGTGCGCACTAGGATACCTTTGAGTTGGAGGAGGATCCTGTACATCTGGAGCAGAGGAGATGGGCCCATGATCAGAAGGAGGAGGTGGGGCTGTAGATTCCAACGGAGCAGATGGAGGTTTGAGCCGACGATGATATACTTGCAGGGGTGGAGGAGAAGGGGTATCGGAGGGAAACAGGTCTGGAAAGGGATCAAGAGGATAGACTGTAGGTTGCTCAGGAGAAGGGGATTGACTAGGTAAGTATAGAAAGGGATATGTTCCAAGAAGGTGACATTACGAGATACCCGTAACCTATTGGTTTTAGGATCATAGCATCGATAGCCTTTCTGTTCGATGCCATACCCTAAGAAAACACAGACAGTGGATTTCGGGGAAAGTTTGGTTCTCTCATTAGCATGTAACAGAACAAAACAGGTGCAGCCAAAAACTTTGAGATAGGACAAGTCAGGTTTACAAGAGAACAATTTTTCATAGGGAGATGTGCCAGATAATACAGAGGATGGTGTTCTGTTAATTAGATAGATGGCGGTCAGGACTGCTTCCCCCCAAAATTGCAGAGGAACATGTGAGGAATAAATCAAGGATCTAGCAGTTTCTAGGATATGTCTGTGTTTTCGTTCTGCAACACCATTTTGCTGTGGTGTGGCAGGATAGGATAATTGAGCTAGAGTCCCCTTGACTGGTCAGGTAAGAACGGAATTTCTTGGACATGTATTCTCCCACGGAGTCGGACCTGAATATCTTAATCCTCGTATTAAACTGAGTGGAAACCATGGTGGAGAAAGCAGTGTAGATAGTGTAGAACTCAGAACGGTTTTTCATTAAATACAACCAAGTATATCTAGTGAAATCATCAATAAACAACACATAATAAATGGAACCACCTTTTGTGAGCTGAGAGGCAGGTCCCCAGACATCAGAATGCACCAAAGCGAAAGGAGCAGTAGTAAAAGAAGTGCTTTTATTATAAGGGAAAGCATGTTGTTTACCAAATTGACAACCAAAACATGTAGAAATGTCTGATATAGAAATGTTGCCAAATACACCACTAGTAAATAAAAGCTTCATTTTATTTAAAGATAAATGGCCTAAACGAGAGTGCCAAAGGGCAAAGGATGATGTAGATGAAACGAGTGCGGCAGGGGATATGCTGGAGGATGGAAGATGCAGTGAGTGGAGATAGTAAAGTCCCCCTGACCTAAGGCCGATCCCAATCTGTCTCCCGGTGCGCGGATCCTGTACAGATAAACCAGTAGAAGAAAATGAGACAAGAAAACCAGATGAAGTCAATTGGCTAACAGAGATTAAGTTGATAGAGAGGTGAGGAACACATAAAACATTAGACAGAGAGATCAACGTATTTGAAATGGAGCCAATGAGGGAGACTGGGAGAGGAGTGGCATCAGCTGTATGGATGGTGAGAGAACTAGCAGGGGTATAACAATTATGAAGTTTGGAAACATCATTTGTCATATGATAGGATGCACCATAATAAAAAATTCATGTAGAATCAAGAGTACCTGACGGACCAGAAATGGTCATGGCAGAACCAGAGGCTGAGGGTGTAGTGGCCATCTGAGAAGCAGAACCAGTGGAGGAAGCCAGAAACAACTGTTGCATGTGCTCATCAACCATAGCCTGAATTTGAGATGTAAGATCCATTTGCGGAGGCACAAAACAATCATCTTCAATAACATTTACCGCATAGGGTCGCTGTGGATAAGATTGCATGGGACCACGACTGAGTTGCGGACCAGATTGTTTGTTCTTATTGTTTGGCCTTTGAGGTCTGATTGGGCAATCCCGTTTCCAATGTCCTTTCTTCTTACAATAGTTGCAAAAGTCATTGGTACCAGAAGTAAAAGGGCGATCATTCTGTTGGGTGCTAACATTTGCAGACAGAACATGGGTGGGTTCCACATGTTTCTTCCTTGTAAGAGAAAACTGAGTTTGCTCTTCTGCTAGAAGTTCTGAGAGTGTCGTATCAACGAAAGGTAGTGGTGTCCGATGTAATAACTGACCACGAACATGTTCAAAATCAGGGCGGAGGGCCATAGGAAACTGAACTAGGCCAGTCTGCTGCCTATAGACTTCAAAGGTGTGAGCATCATCAGTAGTTTTAAAAGTGGGTTACATTAGAGCCAGTTGATCCCATAAGGCAGTCATTTTGATAAAGAAATCATGAATGGAGTCAGTGCCTTGGTCTGCATTTTTGATTTCACATTCTAACTGATACCGTCGAGCTGCATTAGACTGAGTATATAAGCGTGCTAAATAATCCTAAGCAGCCTTAGGATAATTGAATTTAGCCAACTGATTCCCAATAGATGGAGTGACTGAATTGGCAATCCCAGAGTTTATTTCCCCGACAGAAGCTTCCCATTCCGCAAACGTATCAGCCTTACTATCTGGTGTAGGGATCTGTTGTGCAACATATTTCCACAGTTTTTGACCTTTGAGGAAATTTTGCATGAGATGAGACTAATAGGGATAATTGGTGCCATCAAGTTTGACAGTAATACCCAAAATAGTTTGATCAGAAGACATTAGAACAACAGAGTTCTCACAGATGGAATATATGTGAAATCCAGTCCCAAATCCAAGTCAGAATGAAAATCCAGCCACAAAACCGAAGCAGATCTTGAAAAATTCAATTAATAGGTACAGGCGATCTTGAATCTGGGCACAGATCTGACCTGTGGGCCCCACTGGATGATCAATTGGATGATCAGATCACACAGTGATCTTTGTTTCAAAAATCCGAATCACCTCGAACTGGAATGAAGGTGATTGCTTGAGAAACAAAAATTCTGAACGGATTTGATGAAAACTAATTGCACAAAGATGACAGAGACGGATCAGATCAAATGGCCTACCTCAGATGAGCATAAAATCTGGGAAAGATGTGTAGAATTCTCAGGAGTGATTGGCGGCCAACATAGGGAGATTTCGTTGACAAAAAAAATGATCAGCAAGTGAGCCACCCTTGATCACAGCAGACGCAATGCTTCCCACAGATGACTGAACTATCAAAGTGCTTCTCTTATGCTTGAATGGACAGATGATCAGGCTCGGATACCATGTTAATAACCAGTAACACCAAAAGCTCGAGTTGTTAGTGAACGGCATAACAATTATATCAACAGTTATATCGTTCTCTATCAACTAAGGCTTAGAGTAAATGGTTGTCAACAACAACTTCGATTCTCCATATTCTCTTATTGCATTTCTAACCTATCTACTTATCTTATTCCCTTTCTATTCCACCTCTTGGTTTGTAGAAAGAGGTACTTTCATAATCTTTTCCCTCTTAGTTTTCTTTCTAAAATTAATTTTAAGTGTATGTTGGTTCCATTGAAAAATTGCTAAATTATGGGATTAGCATTTTTGTTGTATTTACACCGAATTGTTGTTTGTAAATGTTCTAGGTTGGATTTGAAATGCATATATTTTTCTCTGTAGTGAAAAAGGAACTTAATCAAGTCTTCAGAAAAAAAGAATATTATTTAATTATACTAAATCTCAATAGATTTATTAATGAGATGACCATGAATCGTTAATTGTGCATGTGTGGTAGATCCAGAGTTTCAAATCAAAGGGCCACTCACAAGTTTCAAATCGGTGAGCCGCTTCACCAGTGAGCTAATAACTATTACTTAACAATTCTAGAAGTGACCCTATTGTTATGGCACATGATAGATCACCAGTTACAAAATGTTTAATTTTAAATCTATGGATGTCCAATTTGAAATGTTACGGACATGCCTGTGCTAAACACGGGCTATTGTGCAAGTTAAATATTATTTAAGTAATTGAAAAAGTCTAAAGATATTTAATCTAAGTAAGGTTATACCCCCTTTTGAATCCAATAAAAATATCCACAAATTCAAATTCCAAAAGAATAAAAAATTCAATTTTCCAGTTCAAGTTCAATTTTCGGTTTTTAGCTGTGTTCGAATCTCAGTTTTTAGCAGTTTGGCCAAATTTTAATTTTCAACATTCAAGGTTTTTCCTAAATCTTAGAAGCTCATAAATTTAAGAGGATTTTACCGGAAAAAACACTTTATCCGGTCACGTTACGCAATCAAACATTTTAGCGAGTGCAGCACCAATCAGTGCAATTGGGTGCGAATTTCATTTTTTTTTACCAGAAGAGCACATCGTCATCGCCGACCTTATTTACACTTGAATAAGGTTGGCGATGACCTTATGTATACTTGAAAATTTTTTTACGTAAAGAGCGCATCGTCGGCGCCGACCTTATTTATACTTGAGTAAGGTCGGCGATGACACTGTTCGCGATCCTTTTTTAGGGCTAGAATCTTTGTTTCGCTCACTATTCTCTTCTCCTTTCCACCATTGCGTCGAGACTGACCTAGGACGAGGGCGAAGAGCAGTTGCTTCCATCTATCCACAACCACCAGTGTTGTAACTGAATTTCTCAACATCTGCTCATAATCTCATCGTTTTTTCAATCAACTGTGATTGAAACCGACGCTCCAGAGGTTTGGAATCCTTGAATCCTTGTCAAATTTTTTGTATTTTCACTTCCTTTTGTTTTCCGCCTTCCCGCATATGATATCTAACTGCATGGTTTGTTATCTTCAACGTTGTATTCGATTTGTACATTTGTTGTTTGCATTGATTAGGGTATGTATATTTCAAATTTTGGGTTTTTTCGGTTGAGAAGGAGGATGGATGAATGGGTTTGTTTTAACAATAGCAGAAAGGTTTGAGTGAGTTATTTTTGTTTTCGAAACTTGAGGATGTTGTATGTGGTCAAATGGCAGTAGTGGTTCATTTGTTCCTTTTTGTGTTTCTTCATTTTGACAATGTGAATGGGTTGTTCATTCTGTTTCTTGAATTTGATTTTACAAACTTGGAAGTACTGTGGACATAGTATGTGTAAATCGCACATCATCCTTGTAGGTCTAAATCCCTAAAGTTGACAAGGTGTACCCAAACAAGTGTAGGACTATATTGTCTGCACACTCCCAAATAAGTGTAGCCAAATGCTTACATATATGCACAAATTTACTCTAGAATCTTAAATAATCAACACTGCACCACTAAGGATTGTTTCAGGCATAGATCATTAAGGAACTACATTGTTAGTTATTTGGACAACCAAATCAGTCATTTTATACTTATCTAAGCCTCTAAGAATTATTCCTCAGAGGATGCATTTGGATGTGCCAAAACTACAATTTAGTTGGAAAGCACTGGTAGAATAGATGACTATCACTTTAGCTTGGGATTTCTGATGATGAATTGATGATACTACATTCCAGAGTTTCTGCTAGGAAATCAAGAACAGAAGTTTTTCCTTTATGTGGTGTCCAATTTTTATGCTGCTCCGGACACATACCAGCAACAGATGGTAACAATCTCTTCTACGAAAAACTTGTAATCAGCTGCATTTCATGGTTCATCCAAACAACCCATAAACTTCTGATGGTGTATTATTTGTTTGTTTTTGGCTGGTTAGTTAATGTGAATATCAAGCATGTTGAGTTATGCCGTACGATTGATTGCCAAACCATTCAAACACATTCAACATTATTGATTGATTTTATTACGGTTTAAGCTACTACAGTGATATATGTGTTTTCATTTACCATTATAGGGGAGAGTATTGTGTGGTCGGTTGTGGATATTCGGCTTTCATAGTGTATTCATGCTTGCTTTGATAACATTCAATGCTATCATGTCTATTTTGGATGTACACAGATGTCTAAAGAGAAAACGAGCAATGTTGAAGTGCCCCACAGCGAGGCTATTACCTCAAATGAGGCTAGTACCTCAAACCCACAGCCAGACATTTTATTGTGCGACCAAGAGCATCACATCTCCGCCGCCATTGAACAAGGCTTGGTATACTCTCTTCCGCAAAACCTATTTTCAATTGAACTTCCTTAATGATCTATGGCTAACGTTATTGAAACTGTATATTTTTTTTCGCAGGAGTTTGGCACATATAGATGCTTTCCCACGAACCCTGATTATGGGAAGTGGGACTTGAACGAGAGACAGATGGAGTGGGTGTGGGAGGCAGGGCTATACCATCTTGCTCAAATGAGATGGATGAGGATTGATCATGCATTGATCATGGGGCTCATTGAGCGATGGAGGCCGGAGATGAACACATTTCATTTCCTATCCGGCGAAGTGACAATCACTTTGGAGGACGTAGCATACATCTACGGCCTACCTATTGATGGTCCGCCCATGACGGGCCGAACATACACTCATTACGAGATTGCAGATCTCTGTCGGGATCTCCTTGGTAAGGTTCCCATAAATAAACAAGATTATAATGGGATCTCCCTCAAGTTCACATGGCTGGAACGAGTATTTCGTCCCACACCGGAGCAGTTGAGAGAGAAGGAGATCCCGAATAAGGGAAAGAAGAAAAAGGGCAAAGGAGGGGCAAAGAAGACTACCACATCAGAGGCAGATGATAAGTGTAGAACTCATGCCTATTGTTTTTTTTTTTTGTGACTAGACAAATTTTGTGTAATTCTTCAGGGGCACGAGGCCCCTTTTATATTCTAGAGTTGTTTAGAGAGTTTAGGCCCTACTCATGGGCTTCCGCGTGTTTAGCGAACCTGTATAGAATGCTAAACAAGGGTGTACAGTGGGAAGGGGTGAAGAAGCGTGAGACGCCCGACCCTACCGATGAGGGGGATTTTGTTGACCTTAAGCATAAGTCTCTTTCTGGGCCCCTCCAGCTTCTTCAGGTGAGCTTCGATTATTTATATCTTATTGCTTGTACTATTTATATGTTAATATTCTAATGATTCCCTCTCTTTTAACAGATCTGGGCGTATACCAGAATGAAGATTGGTCGAGGTTTTAGTCCAAATATGCACCAAAACCACGACATAAGGTTTCCCATAATGGTGACATGGGCTAACCACCTTGAGGGTCTGACCCATCTTACGGCAGTGAGAGAAGTGCGAAAGCAACTCAATTACCTCACGTCCAAAGAGATACAAAGAATGCATTTCAATTTTCTTATAACTTTCATACTTACTTTATTAGTTCTAACTTACCCAATGTCCCATGCACAGTTTGAATGGAAACCGTACAAAAAGTACGGTAAGGAATTTCTAAACCATGTCTCGAAGGCTGAGCTGAGCGATCACTCTTCAGAACAGATTCTCCCCTGATATCATATTGGGTGTTGGAGAGTCACGCTATCCATAGGGTCATGAGGCAGTTTGGGTTGAGACAGACGGTGCCTCCACTTTTTCTTAGGCCCTTCTTGTGAAAAGAAAATAAGGGGAGATCTGTGATAGATTGGTCTCTGGTGCATGATGAGGAGGTCAAGTCATGGGAGGCTCGGGTAAACAATGTGATGAAGAGAAGAGGAAAAACAAAAGGTGGGGAGGATGAAGAGGAATACATGAGATGGTATGAAACGAATACCATCATGCGTATTGGCCGTGTCAGAGCACGTGACGGGCCACAAACGAATCCTCCCCCACAGCCCGATGCCCAAGCTCCTACCATCCCACAAACTCGAGTATGACGTTAACACTCTTTGTATCCCTTAGTTTGCTTCACATTTATTTAGTTAATATATTGTCTAATGGGATTGTTTCAATATGTCTTAATGCAGGTCTCTCTCTTCCTCGACCACATCCTTCGGTCATGCGATCGTTCCCTCTCTGCAAATGTTGACCTTCTCTCCTTCACAAATTCGATCAAGAAAAAGGTCGAGAGATTTAGGTCGAGATTTGAGACTACATTCAAGGACTACGTCGAGACGTGTACTACTTCAGCATCTTCTGGAGATGATGAAACTTTCATAAGGATTTTAATAACATCTAGCATAACTTTTTACAAATTGATGAATTATATTGCCTTGCTTTCCTCACCCTTGCTATGCTTCATTTTGCAGACCGTCAGAACGCCTAAGCGTGCAAGGATTAGGGGGAAGTACTAAAAAAGCACCGCAAAGATGCCTCGATTTAATCTCGAGTCTCCCTTAGCAATAGAATACTCCCAAGGCCAGGCATCAACATCTCACACTTTGGATGAGGATGAAAAAGAAGAAGTTCATGCCCCCAATCTAGACGCGGCCTTCGGTGAAGATGATGACATCCCTATCGAGGATCTAATCTCTGTCTCGCCCAGTCCTGAAGGATATAAAACACCTCTGAATATCACTTCCAAGGCAATCGTTGTATCCCCTGCACGGGCTACAATTGATTCATTGATATGGAGGTGCAAGCACATACCGAGGCTGAGGAAGATCCCGGATAAGTTTCTTGATTATCAACATCCATTACCCCACTCGGAGTACATTCTGACTGATGTGGAAAAGGAAGTTTTGATGGATTTTTACAAATATTACACGCATAGGTAACTACAATGATTGAAAACGCTTCCGTAGTAATTCTCTATTTGTTTGATATTTTACTAATTGAATGGTCACAACACTCATTGCATTGACAGGAAAGATGAGTTGGATATGATAATCTCGTGCGCCAATTCTAAGTCCCTCAGAGATTTATTGGAAGAGGGCACTTGGATGGACTCGACTATCATATATTTTTGGTTTGAAGTCATACGGGAAAGGTGCAAGGATGCATACTTCGCTGACCCTAGTATATGCGTAAGTGCAATAAAAAATCACTTTAACTATGGCCTCAATAGGTTAAATATTCTGCTTGTTTGATGTATGTGATGCTTCTCTTGCAGAGTTACTGGGAAAAGGGTCTAAAGATAGGAGATGACATGGCTTTCGGGCAAAAGGGAGAACGAGTTATGGACGCGGCTGAGTGCAAGACTCTGGTCTATGTAATTCACGCTCACAACCATTGGTCCTTACTCGTAGGATATGTCGATGAGCATCGCGGGGAATACTATAATAGTTCGAAGTGAGAGCTTTGGGGCCATAAAACCTATGAAAGATTTGTAAGTACATAATTGTTCTTTTCATGTCAGGATAATGTTCGGTTAGTAAATAGGATTTGAAAATTGAAGTATCATTTATTTTCACTATGTCATGGATAGGTATTGTGGCTTCAACAAAGATTCATGGATCACGGGTGGTCGGCCCCTATGCTGTGGATGATGACAACTAATACGAATATCCCATTTCAAGACAATGGAAATGACTGCAGGATATTCGCCTATGCATTTGCAGAGCATTGCGTATATCGTCGTCCCATCCAGTTTTCCCAGGCAGACATCCCTTATTTCAGACGTAGAATTGTCATCGACATTTTTGAGAATAATTGGATTCGAAATGCTTCAAGGCTTAACTTCCCTCCATTACCTGTCTTGCCCCCGGATTTGCAGTAAATATTTCCCGGGTTTTTAACATTCTTCCAAATGCGTTGTAATGTTGTAAACTAATGAATTATCGTGGTTTGTTTGTGGGTTTCACACATGATGGAAATAGTTATTGTCTGTATATGGAATGTAATTGTATATGGGATGTTCAGTGAATGTCAATTGAATGCATATATTTGTCATTGAATGTTGTCCACCATGATTTTATTCTTATTTCACATTCTAGAGTTGTATTTTTTATTCAACTTGTCATACCTTCACTTCTTTATTTTTTAAGATCATCACCGACACTGTAGCAATAAAAACAAAGCACTAAAAAGTTACAACTTTTTGTCACAAAACATTATATCTGCGTCGGTGATGACCTTTTCTTCTTTAAATAAGGTCATCACCGATGCTGTATTCGATTTCGCCAAAGAAAATTACAACTTTTATTTCAAAATAATAGACCTCTGTGTCGGTGATGACCATAATGTACAAACATAATATCATCACCGATGTTGTATTCGATTTCACTTTAAAAAAGTTACAACTTTTGATATTAATAAAGTATTTCTGCGTTGGTGATGACCTTATTTTACAAAGCTATGGTCATCACCGACACTGTATCCGAATTTCGCCTGAAAAAGTTACAACTTTTGGTCATCTCTGCGTCGGTGATGACCTTATTATACGAAGCTAAGGTCATCACCGACGTCACTTAGAAATTTTACCAACAAACAGCCTTAAAAAAGTTACAACTTTTGATATTAATAAATTGTTTCTGCGTCGGTGATGACCTTATTTTACAAAGATATGGTCCTCACCGACACTGTATCCGAATTTCGCTTCAAAAAAGTAACAACTTTTGGTCAACTCTGCGTCGGTGATGACCTTATTATACAAAGTTAAGGTCATCACCGACGTCACTTTGAAATTTTACCAACAAACAGCCTTAAAAAAGTTACAACTTTTGATATTAATAAATTGTTTCTGTGTCGGTGATGACCTTATTTTACAAAGCTATGGTCATCACCGACACTGTATCCGAATTTCGCTTCAAAAAAGTTACAACTTTTTGGTCACCTCTGCGTCGGTGATGACCTTATTTTACGAAGCTAAGGTCATCACCGACGTCATTTAGAAATTTTACCAACAAATAGCCTTAAAAAATTTACAACTTTTGATATTAATAAAGTGTTTCTGTGTCGGTGATGACCTTATTTCATAAAGATAAGGTCATCATCGACGCAGAATCCAAAATTCGCTTGAAAAAAGTTACAACTTTTGCTTATAATAAATGACTTCTGCGTCGGTGATGACCTTAATATACTGGGCATAGGTCATCACCGACCCTGTAATGAGTTCCACGAGCTGCATGGCTAAAATTCCATGCATAGCCTTTATGTTGCGTACATGCATTCCATATCATCAACGACAAAATATTGGGTTCCACAACATCTCTTTCGAAAAAAATAATAATTTATACATATAGATCGCATCTTTTCAAAAATATAATGGTACTTTATAAACTTCTAAAAATGCAGCAAAAACCATCACGGCCATTTTAATAAAGTTCCCATAAACATTCAAAAAATAAAAACTCTCTAAAAAAAATAGAAAACTTAAAAGCAGTACATGAGCAGCCCCAAAACATCAAATCCATCAAAGTCATTGTGTAACTGGTGGATTTTTGCAGCTACCACGGTTGTGACCCCTCTCTCTACATGACGAACAAATTAGCACTCGTCGCTTGCGATTTCTATCTTCAACTCAGATCCTTTTCTAATTTTGTCGACCCAGTTGCTTGCTGGCCAATGGTGGAAGGACTCTCCTGGTGGTTAAAACCTGTTTCCATTGTTTTCTATCACGGGTGGCGTGAATGACATCTCTGTACGTCTTCTGATACGTGCTTGTAAGGTACCAGTGCTCGCAAAACTCATATGGATTCATATTCCGCGCTTTCATGGCGGCAACAACATGGCAACATGGGAGCCCAATGACGTCCCATTTTCGGCACGAGCATGACCTGCTATCTAGATTAACTACATCAACATACTCTGAAGATTGCACTTGATATTCATTCAATGCCGCTACCCGTACCATCAGCCTTCGTGATTCTTCCATCTCCGTCGCTAGGTACTTCTCTGCGTACGGAGTTAATAGTGAAGTGATGCTCTGTACTTGACTTGACCGTCTCTGAAAGAATTCCATAAGTTTTGCACGTATCTCTTCCACTTGCTTCGTAATCGGGAGCACTCGCGTGTCTTTTAGGAGACTATTTGTGTACTCTGCAGCATTGCTGGTAAGCATGTCATACCTGCGTCCATGAGCAAATGTCGTTGCCCAGAACTGAGAGCCGATCGCATGGATGTAATTATATGCACGTTCATCTAAACTTTTTATGTGGTCCATGCAAGCATCATACTTACAAGGTCGGTATGCCCTCGCGGCGCTCCAGAATGTTCTTATAATGCCGTGGTCGTTGAAAGCCGCCTTTATGTTTTCCGCTATATGATGGCAACAAAAACAATGCTTTGCACTGGGCATCATGGCTTCTACTGCCGGAATCAGACCTTTCTGACGGTCTGATACAATTGTCAGATTTTTTGGTTCACCCAACGACAAGGACAAGTGTGCAAGAAACCACTTCCAACTATCACGCCGCTCCGCTTCAGCAAAGGCAAATGCAATGGGGAACGGTTGATGATTTGCATCATGTGTTACGGCCACCATTAGCACTCCTGGATATTTGCCACGAAGGTGTGATCCATCCACTGCTATCAATGGCCTTAGAGAGGTTTAGAATGACCTTAAGCATGGACCAAAGGACCAAAAGAAGCGTCTAAATCGGTCGTCCAACCTGATGTCCAACGCAGTGTACGAACCGGGGTTGTATCTATGCAATTCATTGCAATATAGCGGCAATATCATAAAAGACTCCTCATACGATCCACGCACTTTGCAAAGTGCAAGCTCCTTTGCCATATGGGCTCTCCTGTAAGTAATGCGGGTCCCAAACTCAATCTGACATTCATTGATGATCTCCTTGGGCTTAAGATCGTTATTGCATCGCACCTTCTCTTCAATGAACTCTGCTGCTAGCTTTGCGGTTGCTTGCCGATGTGCTGTTCCCATAAGTGGTTTAGAGCAACAATGTTTGTCCTTAAACTTTCGAACTCTGAAGTGTGGACCAGAATCTACCATGGAGGCATGTAATCGCCAGGGACAATCGACTCCTTTATAACTCACTGTAACCATCTTCATGTTAGTTCTCTCATGTTTCAAAGTAAAGTTATTGTATATTGCGTACTTCGCTATAGCTCTCCTAAAAGCTTCACGATCAGGAAACTCCATACCTAGCCACATCTCCCTACTTGAACAGGTCCCTTCTTCGGGCACGACACTATAAGGGACCATCGTGTCCACAAGGGGAGCTTTTGAAAAGCTTTCAACACCTGATTTAATTAGTTCGTCAGTTGCTGAACTTCCATTGGCATCCACATTCGTTGCATGAGCACCTATAAAACTGTGCACACTTTTGCTTCCATTCACATGAAGCACATCTACATTGATTTCTTCGAACACGGAGTCATCATCGTCTGCAAAATAAGACAATGTTGTTGGGAATTTGATATCGTGATCCTCCTCTATATCGACCATGTGAGTTTCTTTAAAAGGTGGTGGTGACGGTGGCAGCACACCTTTTAATTTTTTATCGGACAGTGTAGTGCTGGGAGCGTCTCGAATGATCTCGTTTCTTTCATCCTGTATAGACCTGCAATATACAGTTATGAGAAAAAAATTTACTTTCGATCCAGGCTGAATATATTGCAATATAGTTTTAACTTCTAAACATACCTATTGCCACGAACTTATTTAAAACTGCTTCCATCGCATTGCCTCGAAACGAATAATAATATCCCTTTTGTTTCGCCTCTTGACGATTTTAACATACCATTGATATCATTGTCATCGTCGATATCTATCAACAAAAAAAAACTCCCATTGTATATAAGATACTTTAGAGTTATCTCATCAGACGTTGTTGCCCAACTCGACGCTTCCAAAACAATTTTCAAAAGCTCCTTCAACGTGACATTGCTCGAAAGATATCTCAACTTCTGCCTTCCCCCCTTGTATTGAGGACGATTGAGCTCAAATTCAAACTCACCATCATAGTGAAGGATTATTTGGTGCTCAACGTCTGACATGCTATTAGAACATCATAAAAAACATAAATTACTTTGACATTATCCTCCTTATTAGAAATGAATTATGTTTAAAGTACTTTCGTTGTTGACATTTAAGTCAATGTAATATTATGTATTACATTGAAGAGTGCAAAACAGTAAATAGGGCTCCTGTGCAAAATATACCATATTCAATGAAACAGACAATAAACAGCATACAGTGAAAGAGAACATGTATCCATACATTAAATGATAGTATATGCATTATAAGTTCTCAATAGAAAGAGGAGATTGACATCTAGGGTTCCATCTTGTGAAGAGAAGTTGATTTTCATTAACCCATTCATCCATCCTCCTTCTCAACCGAAAAAACCCAAAATTTGAAATATACAAACCCTAATCAATGCAAACAACAAATGTACAAATCGAATACAACGTTGAAGATAACAAACCATGCAGTTAGATATCATATGCGGGAAGGCGGGAAAACAAAAGGAAGTGAAAATACAAAAAAATTGACAAGGATTCAAGGATTCCAAACCTCTGGAGCGTCGGTTTCAATCATAGTTGATTGAAAAAACGATGAGATTATGAGCAGATGTTGAGAAATTTAGTTACAACGCTGGTGGTTGTGGATAGATGGAAGCAATTGCTCTTCGCCCTCGTCCTAAGTCAGTCTCGACGCAATGGTGGAAGGGAGAAGAGAATAGTGAGCGAAACAGAGATTCTAGCCCTAAAAAAGGATCGCGAACAGCGTCATCGCCGACCTTATTCAAGTATAAATAAGGTTGGCGCCGACGATGCGCTCTTTACGTAAAAACAATTTCAAGTATACATAAGGTCATCGCCGACCTTATTCAAGTGTAAATAAGGTCGGCGATGACGATGTGCTCTTCTGGTAAAAAAAATTGAAATTCGCACTGTCACGCCCCGAAACCGGGACCTGCAGCGAACCGATCTCGGGGTGCGAAATTTTGGAATAATTTGAAACTTTTTGTTGTAGTTCCCAAGATCCGCGTGAATGAGGATAATCACATCCCAACATAATCAGAGTGTATTTTTCGCGGAAGCTAACCAAGGTGTTACGACTCGGAATCCGTGGCCATCGGGTTCCGTGTCGTACGCAACCAATGTCATAAAGCCATCATAAACAGTCTGGCATAAATCATAAATCACAATACACTGAGCTGGTAGTAACAAATCTATTATTTCCCATATTCAAATTACAATTAACAAGTGTCTTAATTACAAACCCAAAAGAAAAAGGCTGATAAAGCCATACAACCATATCCACTAAACAGAAATACTACCCCAACATTCGATATTCGAACTCTGGTGCCAAACTTGACATCTAGGTGATATCAACGGGCGGCCTCTCACGTCAGACCGGCGGTCCCACCGCCTCCTCTGATCAAACACCTACAAACAGAAAGAGAAGAACTGGCACCAAACAAAAAGGGTCAGACACGACGGTCTGGCAAGCAAATAAACAAATAATATGAGGCAAAGAACATATATAAAACCTGACGAAATCATCGTAAAACCGAATAAATAGGCTAAACAATAATGACAATAAAGCATGCTAAAATGATCGAAAGCTAGAACATAAATATCGAAACAAGTAAAAGAGCAATATCAGATGTACGAATATCTCAAAAAGATAAAAGCCTGCATCAAACGTTTAATCGTCGGAAATACATTTCAAATCCTGAATAATAGCGACAATATGATAAAGATCGATATCGTAAACATTAAACGAATCTGAGCATAAAAAGTATAACCAACGGAAATCATAAACTAAAGCAATATACAGATAAACACAGGCAACCACAAATAGCTAAATCCTCCTATTACCGAAGTAATAGGAGCAAACAAAGCGTAGCCACTGAACGTGGTACCAAACAAAGGATCAGAACCGTAGCCATAAAAATGGGACCGGCAAATCAAAAGTATCAGAACCGTAGCCATACAAATGGGACCGGCAGATAATTACCGTTGCCATGGTCGGTACAAACAGAATCCAAGCTGCAGCTGGCGAACAAAGTAAAGACCCCAAGCCGGATGATCAGTCCGACAAGGTGACCTAAGCCTAGTGGTGCCTTTAGTTTTCAAACTCAAACAGATACAAATCTAACATAATACTAATCCCTTTGGCTCAGGGGCTCGCACCACATAGCTCTGGCCCCGTCATTGCCTCGGGGTTTGTTTTCAAAATACTAATCTTAACAAATAATGGTTTCATCGAAGAAATCCCGAATGTGACAAACATACTCCAAATCTCTTTCAAATCGAATCGGAGAAAACATACGAATAACTCGGGTAAACCGTTCAAATACGCATCAAGGTGATTTGTATAAAATCATACGGTCAATCCTTTCGAACGTGGAAAGCCACATGATTTTATAACAAATCATCGATGCTATTTAAATTAGTTCACCAAAGAATGCAAATACAAAATACAAATACAAATACATAATCTGACTTGAAATGGAATGGAATTATGTAGGATGACTTAATGACTTACCAAGGAACCATCTCAATGCACAACTATCATTTAAACATTGATTAGTAAAGAGCGCGTTTGATGCCAATGAAAATCCATAATATTTAAATGATAAAGTGCGCATTGAGACTCAGACGATTCCCGGATAATTTTACATACTTTCATTCTCTCATTGGTCCCATTCCCATTTCACAAACTTTCCAAGTGTCACAAGAAAATCCCAAACTCTTTAAAACAGGCCTATAGTTGGCCTTAAACTGAGCCCAAAACAATCCTTAATAGCAATCCCAAACTGACCTTGAACAGGCCCACGAACCAAGTTTCAAAATAGTTCAAAACTAAACCTTGAATGGCTCATAAAACAAATCTTGAAAATCAGTCCAAACTAATCTTTGAATGGCTCATAAAACATATGTTTAAAACAACCCAAAACTGAACTTGAATTGCCCACAAAACAAGTCTTAAAACAGTCCACAACTGATCTTAAAAACGACCCAAAACTGATTTGAATCAGGCCCACAAACTGATTTTTAAACAGCCCAAAAACTGATTTTAATCAAGCCCACAAACAGATTTTTAAACAGCCCAAACTGATTTTAATCAAGCCCACAAACAGATTTTTAAACAGCCCAAAACTGACTTGAACAGGCCCAAAAACTGACTTGTAGAAAGCCCAAGGAAACCCCAACGAACTGGCCCACAAAATCCTCAAAACAGGCCCAGACCCGAGCCCAGACCGAGCTGGGCTCGCTCGAGCGGACCCAGGCCCGCTCGAGCGGACCCAGACAGAAGCTGGGTCGCTCGAGCGACCCAGTGGGTCGCTCGAGCGGACCCAGACAGTGCCTGGTCCGCTCGAGCGACCCACTGGGTCGCTCGAGCGGACTGGGCCTGCCCAGTCCAGCCCGAGTCTTCTTCTTGCATTTTTTTCTTGATTTTTCTTTGATTCCTTTGATTCCTTTCTTTCATACTAATTTCCATGATTTGTTGGGCCCTTCCTTGACCTTCCAAACTCATCAAACACCATCCATAAACCTATCAAATTGATCAAACACAAGCTTTTTTCAAAGATCAAAGTTTTTCCCAAACTTAGAACACAACCCCATTAATACAAGAAATCAAATTTTCAAAGTGACTAAAATGAAACCAAACTCCCAATACATCATAAGAAAATAGCATATGTGGAAATCAACATACATTAGTTGTGATCCATAAATAACAAAGGGTTAGAACATAATGAAGAAAAGCCATGACATGAAATCAAATAAGACACATCATCATATTAGTTGTAGAATTCACTTGCCTTGAGTCAAGAGAAGATGAAGACACTCTATGAAGTCCTCTAATGGCCTCAAGCTTTAAAATCATAAAACCCCCAAATAGCTCATGGAAAAACCCTAGAAAACAAATCCATTTCCGAAATTCCATGAAAACCCATTGCATGTGGGATTAAAACACTCCAAATGAGGAGGAAAACAAAGATTTAAAGAAATGAAAACCATTGCTAACCTTGAGAAGTCCTAACAAAGAAGAGAGGCTTGGATGAGGGGTCTTCTCTAGCTCAATCATCTCAAAAATGGCATCTAGGGGAAGCTTGAGAGATGGGGAAGAAGAAGGGGAGCTCAAATCTCCATTTAGCATCAAGGGAGGAGGGATACATGAGGAGAGAGAAAGGGGGCTGGGAGAAACCCTAATCCCTCTTTGTTGCAGGAAATGAGAGAAAGAATGGGGGAGACAAGAGAGGTCCATGGGTTTTTATAGAGAAAATGGGCTGGGCCCCATGGGCCCCAAACTCACCAAGGCTGAAACTAGTGTTTGCGGGTCCCGAATGAAAACGACGAAGAAGACAAAAATGCTCAGCGAAATATCTAGTTTCCGAAAAGTATATTTTCCCCAATTTCTGAAATTTTCGAAATTCATGGACAGATTTAGTGAAAATGCCATTTTTGCCCCCATTTTCCTCGAAAAAACGTGATTTCTGAGTATCAAATCAAATGATCAAAACATGAAAGTTGTTAAACTTCGTAAAATGAGTCGAAATACTCCAAATCCAGAATTTTTAGAAATCCGAAGTAATTTCCCATAAAAATACAGATCCTAAGGACCGGGTCAAACTAAAGTCAACGGTCTTCAAAATCTCCAAGGCAAGGAAAAAATCCGGTCAAACTCAAATACGCGGTCAAACTAAATCAAATCTCGCTTAAAAAGCTAAACCACGATTAAAACAATGCTAAACAAAAGGGTTGGGGTCGGGATCTTACATCCTCCCCCCCTTAGAATCCATTTGGTCCTCCAAATGGCTTAAACCAAATCGAAATCGAAAACCCAAAAGACAAACGAAAACACTGACACCCTATGCTAGACCTCGGTGACTGAGAGGCCCTCTGATCAAACCCGACGTTAAGGTGCACGGTCAACCACATTCTGACTCGGTTGAAGGCTTCACACTGTTCTACATATCTGCTCGGAAACAAACTTCTCTGACCAAACTGGTGCCCAACACTCCTAAGTATCCTTGGTGTCATCTGTAGGTCTTGCACTGGATCAATCCTTTTACTTAACTCGTCAGTCACTGTCAGTCCAAGAACTGCAAATTCTGCCTCTTTCTATCACTTTGGAAATCTGTGCCTTAAATCCTACAAAGCTGAACACGGTGCTCCTGATGCTTGCCTCTTCAGACTTCATTCTTCAAGTCTTCTACCATTGACATGAAAAACCGACCTTGAAAATCAAATCCGATATCAATCCCCGAAGAACTGAAACTGTCAATCCCTGTCTTGAATGATGTTGATTCTCTCTTAGATCCAACTTTACCTCCAACTGAACTAGTACACAACTTGACATCCATCATCCCTTCACTTCATACACCTCCGAACTCCAACCAAAGACTATTACCACCCATTCCATCCGATGCGAAACAAATCTAAAAATCTTAAACTTGATGACTAAAATAATTATTTAGCTAAATTTTATCATTTCAAATCATAGTAAAAATTGAACTTCCAAATCATCGAATAAAGCTCAAAAGATGAGGTTTTCCAAAGTTTTGAACATGAAACAACGTTATTCATTTTCGAAATTCATGTTTTCATGACTCAACAAATCCTTGAAATACTCAACAATTTTAAATCAAGATCTCAAAAAGAAATCAAATTCATATGGTATGACTATACATTAAACTTTGTTAAAATTCCATTTCCAGCCAAACACATACAAAGTTTTGAAATCCTTAAGGTTTTGAAATGTAAGTATCAACATTTAAGAAAACTAAACAAGAGCGAAATTCTAAGGTCATTACAAGATAATATCTTATGAAGATTAAACAAAAATTCGAAACACAAATCCTTATGAAAACGAACTCATGTGACTTATGAAAAGAGTATAATAACATAGTTTTTAATTCAAAATAAGCCTCAAAGAAGAAACATAAATCCATTTTTAAACTCTAACAGAATAAACCATAGATATTAATGAAAACATATCAAAGATGAAAACATCAAGAAAAATCATTTTAAATAAGAAATGAACATCCCAACCACCGAGGTACTCCCTTGCTGAATCAACTACACCGGCTACGCTACAAGTCACCAAAATTCTCAACCAAAACCATCCTTTTTGCAGTCCTTCATCTCGGAAAGCTAGTCTGAGTTCGCCCAAAATCCACATTCACTTACCTTGGTACGCTGCATGACGATCTTCGATTAGCTGGGAGGGGATCTTCAACTACTGCTCGAGTTCTACTTTGACTGGCAACTGCACATGTCTTCTCTTACTAACCACAATGAAGACGCTGAAGGTTGAAGGTCTGCTGATGTTTCTCCGAAAAACAACATACTAACTCCACGAGGTTCTCAGTCTCCGACACAAGCAAAGATAAAAGACACTAGACAAGAGTATGGAGATTTCAAACTCTCCACCACTAAGGAGGAAATTTTGGCCATCCAAATCTCCTAACAACACGAACTAAAAGACAAGACGAGCAAAATCTCCCGAACTGAAAGAAAAGCCGACTCAAATCCAAAGAAACAAAGACACGAGAAAACAAATCGACACAATCTAACGAATCCTCACCACACGTCTTAATGTCTCTAGAGTATTTTATTTCCTAGAAACTAACCAGCTCTGATACCAAACCTGTCACGCCCCGAAACCGGGACCTGCAAGCGAACCGATCTCGGGGTGCGAAAATTTTGGAATAATTTGAAACTTTTTGTTGTAGTTCCCAAGATCGCGTGAATGGGGATAATCACATCCCAACATAATCAGAGTGTATTTTTCGCGGAAGCTAACCAAGGTGTTACGACTCGGAATCCGTGGCCATCGGGTTCCGTGTCGTACGCAACCAATGTCATAAAGCCATCATAAACAGTCTGGCATAAATCATAAATCACAATACACTGAGCTGGTAGTAACAAATCTATTATTTCCCATATTCAAATTACAATTAACAAGTGTCTTAATTACAACCCAAAAGAAAAAGGCTGATAAAGCCATACAACCATATCCACTAAACAGAAATACTACCCCAACATTCGATATTCGAACTCTGGTGCCAAACTTGACATCTAGGTGATATCAACGGGCGGCCTCTCACGTCAGACCGGCGGTCCCACCGCCTCCTCTGATTCAAACACCTACAAACAGAAAGAGAAGAACTGGCACCAAACAAAAAGGGTCAGACACGACGGTCTGGCAAGCAAATAAACAAATAATATGAGGCAAAAGAACATATATAAAACCTGACGAAATCATCGTAAAACCGAATAATAGGCTAAACATAATGACAATAAAGCATGCTAAATGATCGAAAGCTAGAACATAAATATCGAAACAAGTAAAAGAGCAATATCAGATGTACGAATATCTCAAAAAAGATAAAAGCCTGCATCAAACGTTTAATCGTCGGAAATACATTTCAAATCCTGAATAATAGCGACAATATGATAAAGATCGATATCGTAAACATTAAACGAATCTGAGCATAAAAAGTATAACCAACGGAAATCATAAACTAAAGCAATATACAGATAAAACACAGGCAACCACAAATAGCTAAATCCTCCTATTACCGAAGTAATAAGAGCAAACAAAGCGTAGCCACTGAACGTGGTACCAAACAAAGGATCAGAACCGTAGCCATAAAAATGGGACCGGCAAATCAAAAGTATCAGAACCGTAGCCATACAAATGGACCGGCAGATAATTACCGTTGCCATGTCGGTACAAACAGGATCCAAGCTGCAGCTGGCGAACAAAGTAAGACCCCAAGCCGGATGATCAGTCCGACAAGGTGACCTAAGCCTAGTGGTGCCTCTAGTTTTCAAACTCAAACAGATACAAATCTAACATAATACTAATCCCTTTGGCTCAGGGCTCGCACCACATAGCTCTGGCCCCGTCTTGCCTCGGGGTTTGTTTTCAAAATACTAATCTTAACAAATAATGGTTTCATCGAAGAAATCCCGAATGTGACAAACATACTCCAAATCTCTTTTCAAATCGAATCGGAGAAAACATACGAATAACTCGGGTAAACCGTTCAAATACGCATCAAGGTGATTTGTATAAAATCATACGGTCAATCCTTTCGAACGTGGAAAGCCACATGATTTTATAACAAATCATCGATGCTATTTAAATTAGTTCACCAAAGAATGCAAATACAAAATACAAATACAAATACATAATCTGACTTGAAATGGAATGGAATTATGTAGGATGACTTAATGACTTACCAAGGAACCATCTCAATGCACAACTATTATTTAAACATTGATTAGTAAGAGCGCGTTTGATGCCAATGAAAATCCATAATATTTAAATGATAAAGTGCGCATTGAGACTCAGACGATTCCCGGATAATTTTACATACTTTCATTCTCTCATTGGTCCCATTCCCATTTCACAAACTTTCCAAGTGTCACAAGAAAATCCCAAACTCTTTAAACAGGCCTATAGTTGGCCTTAAACTGAGCCAAAAACAATCCTTAATAGCAATCCAAACTGACCTTGAACAGGCCCACGAACCAAGTTTCAAAATAGTTCAAAACTAAACCTTGAATGCTCATAAAACAAATCTTGAAAATCAGTCCAAACTAATCTTTGAATGGCTCATAAAACATATGTTTAAAACAACCCAAAAACTGAACTTGAATTGCCCACAAAACAAGTCTTAAAACAGTCCACAACTGATCTTAAAAACGACCCAAAACTGATGTTGAATCAGGCCCACAAACTGATTTTTAAACAGCCCAAAAAACTGATTTAAATCAAGCCCACAAACAGATTTTTAAAGGACAGCCCAAACTGATTTAAATCAGCCCACAAACAGATTTTTAAACAGCCCAAAACTGGACCTTGACAGGCCCAAAAACTGACTGTGTTAGAAAGCCCAAGGGAGCCCCCACAAACTGGCCCACAAAATCCCCCAAAACAGGCCCAGACCCGAGCCCAGACCGAGCTGGGCTCGCTCGAGCGGACCCAGGCCCGCTCGAGCGGACCCACAGACAGAAGCTGGGTCGCTCGAGCGACCCCAGTGGGTCGCCTATCGAGCGGACCCCAGACAGTGCCTGGTCCGCTCGAAGCGACCCACGGGTCGTTCGAGCGGAACTGGGCCTTGCCCAGTCCGCCCGAGTCTTCTTCTTGCATTTTTTTCTTGATTTTTTCTTGATTCCTTTGATTCCTTTCTTTCATACTAATTTCCATGATTTGTTTGGGCCCTTCCTTGACCTTCCAACTCATCAAACACCATCCATAACCATCAAATTGAGCAAACACAAGCTTTTTCAAAGATCACAGTTTTTTCCCAAACTTAGAACACAACCCCATTAATACAAGAAATCAAATTTCAAAGTGACTAAAATGAAACCAAACTCCCAATACATCATAAGAAAATAGCATATGTGGAAATCAACATACAGTAGTTGTGAATCATAAATAACAAAGGGTTAGAACATAATGAAGAAAAGCCATGACATGAAATCAAATAAGACACATCATCATATTAGTTGTAGAATTCACTTGCCCTTGAGTCAAGAGAAGATGAAGACACTCTATGAAAGTCCTCTAATGGCCTCAAGCTTTAAAATCATAAAACCCCCAAATAGCTCATGGAAAAACCCTAGAAAACAAATCCATTTCCGAAATTCCATGAAAACCCATTGCATGTGGGATTAAAACACTCCAAATGAGGAGGAAAACAAAGATTTAAAGAAATGAAAACCATTGCTAACCTTGAGAAGTCCTAACAAAGAAGAGAGGCTTGGATGAGGGGTCTTCTCTAGCTCAATCATCTCAAAAATGGCATCTAGGGGAAGCTTGAGAGATGGGGAAGAAGAAGGGGAGCTCAAATCTCCATTTAGCATCAAGGGAGGAGGGATACATGAGGAGAGAGAAAGGGGGCTGGGAGAAACCCTAATCCCTCTTTGTTGCAGGAAATGAGAGAAAGAATGGGGGAGACAAGAGAGGTCCATGGGTTTTATAGAGAAAATGGGCTGGGCCCCATGGGCCCCAAACTCACCAAGGCTGAAACTAATGTTTGCGGGTCCCGAATGAAAACGACGAAGAAGACAAAAACGATCGGCGAAATATCTAGTTTCCGAAAAGTATATTTTCCC